>JAAGNO010028728.1:3312-35592 GCA_033439905.1 Ceryle rudis
TGTCCCTGCTCCCTGCAGGGGGGTGGGACTAGATGACCTTGAAGGGTCCCTTCCAACCCAAACCAGTCTGTGATTCTACGTGATTCCTTTCACTGCATCCTCTTGGGGGGATCTGTAGAAAATGGGATAGTAATGGTGTGCCAGTTACCCACAAAATCCAAAAGGGAGAGGCAGGCTTGGGGACTGAACTGCAATGCTCAGCAGTTTTCTTCTTCATCAGCTAAAGTTTGCTTGATGATGAGTGAAACCCAGCAAGATTAATTAATTTTCTTACGATTAAGCCTCAGAGACGAATTCATTAGTTTTGCAGCTTCCAGGTTGGTTACTCTGGGCAGTGGACTCCTCGCACACAGCACTGCAGGTCGATTGCCCGTGGCCCGGGTTTTGTAGAGGCTGATGAGTGACACAGATCACAAAAGGTTTGCGCTTGGCTATAAGGTGTGGCAGAGCCACAATGCATACAGTGCAATCTGGAGCAGTCGACACCGCTGACGCTGGTAGCACGCAAGAGAATATTTATTGTGGAAACACAGATGCGTGTGCATTTTCAGCCTACACACAGCTGTAAAGGGAGCAACACAGAAGGACTTTTTACAGGCCACAGCCACCTCTGGGAAAGATTTATAACAAAATAATCTTTCAGCATCAAACGCTTGCTGACAATTTCTAGAGGACCAGCGTGGTCTTCCAGTGCAGAGACACGGAGAGAGCGTTTTGTACACATATGACATTAAGCACAAGTATTGCTGGGGAGGAAAAAAAGGCAGGGCGTGCTCTCGGGCTGTGCAGCTCCATTTATTAATGGCTATTATCCCAAGGATAGGGAGAAAAGGAGAGTACTTGCAAATAATGAATGTGGAAGGAGGCAGGTGTTATGTTAGACAGTTAGTAAAGCATCCAGCGCTTTTCAGTGTAAGGAATATTACTGTGTTGCACTTTCCATCCTATACAAAAAGAGCAACTGATTTTAAAGCAGATGTAGGGGAAGGTAGGTGGTGCCACCATATCCCTGTGATGGATGTGGCCATCCAGTAGCACAGACAAAACACTGAACGGATGATGACTTTCTGAGGAGAAGATGAAAATAATAGAGAGGTGTTATTCTGAAACCCAGTGACAAAGACACGTCAGTCCTCCATTTTAGTCTCTGCTTTTGAGATAGATGGAGGCTTAACTTCAAACTCCTGTACAGAGCAGTCTTCTATCATTTCATAGCCTCTCAGGGACCAGCTAAAACTGCTTACTCATCAGGATAAAGACAAAACCCCACAGGTTTAGTATCTGCCACAGAGAACAAGATTCACTGGTCTCCCTCAGCACTTTATTACAGAAGTAGGTCTAAATTCACAGTTAACTCAGAACAAAGTAACCAAAAATAGAAATGGTTTTTCAACATCATCCCACTTAAAGTTAATGAACTGCAGCTCAGGTCTGCCCTCACTGCTCTTGGACATTCATCATTGCTAAAAGTAATAAATCTTCCTGGCCAAATACAGGCTTTACAAGCAGGCAGATTGCATGCTCAATTAGTCCAAGGAAATTGGTCACTTTGCTTAACCCCTGCTGTTTGAAATATGGAGCCCTGCTGCTGTAGCATCCTGCCGGAGCAGGATCATGCTTCTTCCACTGACAAACAGCCGGGAAGGGGAAATCCTCCATCCTGAGCCAGGGACACAGCCATTCCCCGCCTTGCCTCACCTTCTGTGGAGCAGAGGATGTTTGCAGCCTGCTGCAGCAGGACTTGCCCGCTCCGGATGGTGTAGCAATTAATTTCTGAGCCCCGAAAACTTTTGGTTACGTTCTCTGCTAAGTAACATCCCATTTCTGAATTACCAGATATCACCCCCTCCAGAAGCAGAGGGGATGTTTCAAGGGCAGGAGGGCAGGAACAGAAGAGCCCAATCAGCTTTTTGACACTTTGACAATGTGCTGTGTTTTCTAAGCATAGCCAGTAAAATAAGTCTTCTGGCTCCCCAAGCACACTGCAGCAAGCCCAGCCTAGCCCACCATCTGAACATCTCCACGCAGACTAGGGAAAAGTCCAGGCTTTCCCTTCAGTTGATCAAAAAATGCCTCTTGAGAGTAATTGTTTTCTTGCCGCCATAGCTTCGCTTTTCTTTGACTTCTTCCTTAAGCTGAACCTCTTCTCACTTTGCTTGACCTCCGCTTCATCACCGCTTAACCATTTCTGGGCTTGGACATTTTTTCTGAGTTAACTGTGAGTTCAGATCAAATCCTTCACATAGTGTCTTCTCATCACAATGACATCCTAGCTCCCATTGGCCCATTGGCTTCTGGAGGACTCCACTCTTTATCCAAAGATAAAAGATGAACTGTGTTCCCACTAAACTCCCTTCCTGCCAGGCTGCCTCTTTTGCCCCTATCTTTGTCCCCTCCATGACGTAGTGAAGGTGTGACTTGACCTCAGCGCTGCAGTGAAAGCTCAGGTACAGCCTTTTGGCCTCCCTCCCTCTCTGTGCCGCTTTCCCTGCCTTGGGATAGACAGATGATGGCCCTGCAGAAGCTTGGTTATTGTTATTCCATCTTATGGCAAGTCCCTCATCTGCCAGATGTCAGCAAAACTGCTTTGGGCTGAACCTTGAAAGGTCACATAAGCTTTGAAGAGCATCTTGTGTTTTCATGTGACAGACTGTCACATAGAAGGCAGAACCAAAATTAATTGCTGTCAGGGGAGGGGCTTAGACATGCTGTAAATACATGGTTATGCTCCAAACAGTGGTGACTTTTTTTTCTCATCTATTAAGCCCTTTTATCACATACTTCATGGCTTGTCGGCCTGGATATACTCAAAACCTTTCTGTTGCTTAAAGAGCTAGAAAAAAGTGATGACTGATATTATTAGCACTCATTAAAGTACCAGGCATAGGAAATATAATATCAGTGGGGTACTGACGTGGTGTAGATAGGTGCTACAGGTATATCTGGGACCCTGCATGCCATGAAGCCATTGCTGTCATAAGGCCACATTGGCCCTATGCGTGAGGGAGGAGTTCAGGCTTCCCAGTAACCCACCCACTGAAGAGCTCTTCCTTTCCAATGGGAATGGGATTTCATCTGCCACGCAGGGAGAAAAAAAGTTGTTGGATGAGGTGCAGTGGAAGTCAAAGCTGAAATGAAAACTCAAACTAAACTCAGTAACTGCTATTGAAGTGAAAGGAGGAGGAGGAGGAGGGGAAATTATTAGGGAATAACCCTTGGGAATACACTCAGCTTTGGCCCTGAGTGTCCACATTTTAGCTTAAAGGTGGCTGCTGGGGGTGGTGTGTTCTACGTCACTCTGCTGGTAAATACCCCTCTTCTATTGGCACAGCCTGCTGGTTTTGAGTCAGTTCCTATCAAATATGGTTTCGACTGGCTTTTACACTTTGAAAAAACAAATCTTACACCTCTCTAGCTGCCTTTCCTCCATGCAAGAAGCTGGTAAGCACTAATTTGATGGGTAATTTCAGTGCTGGCAGAAAGAGGAGAACCTGCGTGTAGTGCTTGGTTTCAGGACCGGTATCTCACTGTCTTGGTTTAACAACTGCCTATGTATGTTCAACAGCTTCAATTTTTAGCATGTCCATTTACTATAAAGTAAGGTTGCAGGAGTTGTGGGAAGGAGGAGGAGGTTGCTTGGAAGAGAAAAACCAGTGGAAACATTTAAAAAGTAGTGCAGGTCGATCTGAAGCAAAATGCAGGCAAGAAAGAGGGTGGGTGGAAGAGAGGAACGATTGCCATTAGCCTTCTTCAGTTTCCATCATAGGCATGTGCTATCTATTACTAATTTAGCTGCATGAAGGAGCCACAATTCCTTTAAAACATGCCAGGACTCCGGTCTGTCTCTCAGTCTGTAATATCCAAACAACAAATTGGGTCCCAGCTGGGCCGTGTTTATCGGCTTAAAAAGAACTGATTTTCTCTTCCACAGTCAGGAGGAAATCATTGTCTGACAACATAAACTGAGATCAATGCTCTCTCTCCAACTCCCTGCAAACGGACATTTTCAAGCATTTGGATGTCCAGCTACCGATTCTGGCTGCTCTGCAGGCTTTAACTGTGTCCTGTAACTGGTGGCACGTCCCCATTGTCCATCCTCATCTCCATCACTCATCCTCATCGTCCATCCCACTAGCAGAGTCCATCATCGCCTTTTATCCACCATTGCCATCGTCTACACAACCAATTACGCTTTGACCTGTCGGCCCAGATGCACCGGCTTACGTGAAAAGTACTCTAACCTGATTTGAACTGCACTTAAACCACCGAGCAGGAAGCCTTGGTTCAAATAACCAGGTTCAGCCTTTTTCGTGTGTTGTTCTTGCCTATTGTCTTTCAGGTCGATTTTCATGGACTGCTAACTATTAAAGCACGGTGATTTGTACAACACTTCCACTAGCCTTGCTATTATGTGTACGTTAAGAATGAGATATTGTATCTAATCACAAGTATTTATTTATCCAATTATATAACATATTTACTTGTGTGGCTATATAACATATAATTTAATTTGTTCTATGAAAATAGTGAGCCTTCCTTACTAGATTTGTGTCAAACCAGCAGAACATAAATTGGAATTCAAATAAAAAATCACATTACTTTAAAGTATTCTTATTTAACTATTGATAAAATAGCTCAGATGGGCACAGTGCAAATGCCAGTAAAATTGGCGTTTACAACAGCCCCATTAGACAGAGGGGAATTGGACTGAGAAAAACAAATTGATTTTTTTCTACACCAAGCTTGAAGTAAAATCTGTGTAGAGAAGGGATCTACTCATTTAAAAAACACTGGTCAGTTGACTGAGGGGCAAATGTTTGCCTTCTCCCTTCGTCTCCCCCCTTGGGGGGTCGTCTCCTGGGGTTAGGTGAGGGCTGTGGTGGGAAGTGGCCTCCAGCCCTCCTCAAGGCCCCTGTCTGACCTGGTGGCCTCCCCCTTGGGACGATGGCCTTCAGTTCCACGGAAGTGACCCTCACGTGCCACCGGTGAGAACACTCTCAGCAGCATTTTCACTGTTTCCCCATGGACTCCTGATGCTGCAACATGTACTCACCTTGTCTGCAGCTCCCAGAGAGCCCTAGGGAGTTGCTGCTGAGGGCTGGGGAAATGGCCCTGGGACTGTCTGCATGAAAATCTCAACAAGATATTAGTGTGGAGCAGCTCCTCACCTGCAGCTTAAATACAAAGCATCTGTTTTTTTGGAAAGTCCCTGTTCTTACAGCCATGGAAGTGCGTGCTCCCCTCCTGTTCCGCTGCTCCCCCTACCCCCGAGGGCTACAAATGTTTTGTGTTTCCAACCCACAGCTACAACCAACAGCCCCGAGACGCCTGCAATTCCCAAAGAGTCACAAGGCAGCAGCTGACTGCAAAGCACTCTGAAAGTGTCTAGATGGCCTGTGCTGTCCTCACCGTGGGTTTGTACCTCCTGGCTGGTTCTTGGGTTGCAGAGCAGCACAGTGCACGGTGCGCTTGTCCTGGCCGGGCAGCACAAGCTGTGACGCCAGCCCCGCTCGCAGGAAAACAGAAGGCTATTGACTTCAGAGCTCTTTGGCAAGATAACTATTGATTGCCTCCCTCTCTTTCCCCCTCCCTTAGCTGGTAAGATTTGATATAAATGAGTTGCCATGCAGAGCTATATACAAAAGGATATTATACGACAGGGAAAAGGCAAAGCCAAGCATTTGGCTGAGTTTAGGCTGTTGTGTGCCTTTCCAAGCACAATAAAATTAACAGTATTATCTCTGTGTGTGCTAGCGCTTGCAGAAGGCTAACGGTGTCAAAATAGCAAAAGAAAATGAGAACAGGTTTAGGAAGACAGCAGAGTGTTATCCCTAGAAGAGAAGATTTGTGGTTTAATTTGAATTGCATCATGTTGGAAAGACTCTGCCCTGGATGGAGAGTAAGATATTTTGAGAGAGGAGCTCTCCTGCCCATTTCCATCTGTAGGAAGAGATTAAGGAGGACAGCGGCAAGGATGCTGCTGGAAAGCAGCATGTGGTGACCTGAGGTTGCTTAGCGGAGAATATTTCCTCACTTTTATCTAGCTGTGGTGCCTCTGGAGCCCTCTGCCCACCAAACCTGTCTCAATCTGCCGAATACATTTAGCTCTTCTGGGAGCATAAGCAAACAATTAAAAGCAATGTAAAGGCCTATGGCAACAATTAGGATTAATTTTTGGATGCTTTTAGCAGAGAAGGAACAAATAAGATGCCGTCTATTCAGGTTTCTCCCTGAAATTTGGAGTATCCACTGAACCACATCTGGATGAATCTTGATTTCTGCAAAATGAAAATGCAATAGGAAATTTGTAGTTTTCAAAGCCATAGCTCCTGAGCACAGAATTTCATCCTCCTCTCATTCTCTGGGCTTGCCTTCATCACCACATCCACCACAGTTACAACATCGACTACAACATGTCAAACATGAAGGTGGGATAACTATCCCAAAGCTGCTTTTGGCCTCAAGACTTGGCAGCCCTTATGACTCCTGTGATTTGTGAGGAATGGGAGGGATCATGAGCTATACAGTAAGAAAACAATGCAACACGGTACCATTTCAGTGCCAGAATTTCATGGGTTGGCTGACACAAACATCTCAGAAAGGCAGAGTCGTGAGAGTCACAGAAACCCAGAAATGCGAGAGAAAGCACCGTGCTACGGAACTAGCTGGCAGTTAACAGAAGCATGTTGTTTCTGTAAGCACAGCGCTGGAGATCTTTTAGAACACACCAACCCCAGTCCAAGAGCACTAACCTCAGGTTAAACAGCTGTGAAGTCCAGATAACCTGGGGTTAGCTTCATCTGCTGCGGGTGCTGGGCTGGATGCCTGTTACTTAACCAAGTTAAAATTCAGCTTATGGTGTCTGCTCTGTTAGGCCAGCTCACATGAACTACCCCAGGCAAGACACCTTGGAGAAGAGGTCTTTTTTTTTTCCCCAGCACTGATTTCTTTGCGCTGAATCCCTGCTTGCTAAGGACATCTCTCCTCGTGTGAGCTGCTATGCAGCCATGAGCCTGTCAATGCTTCAGAGCAGTGTCTGCTGTGCCTACATTTGGAATGATAGCTCAGCTGCCAAAAATCCTGATAACGGTGTTCTTTGATCATTTCTTTCCCCATCATTCCTCTCATGTCATCTCTGTGGGGAGGTATCTCAAGTGATGAAAGGTTTGTAGGCAGAGGTGACATTTCTGATCCAAACAAAGGATGCAGTTGGGAAAAACAGGCAGACTTTGGGTTGAGCTTTTCTCCATTCTGCTGTGCAGTGTGAGGCAGGGGTGTCTGCCAAGTAGCCTGCAGGACACCAGTGGTCCCAAAACTCCTCCACCTGCTTTTACTGCAGCAGTGGGTCCAATGAAGTCAGCATCTTTCCCTGCAGACCTGGTCTTGCTTTTCGGAGAGCAGGAGTAGATTTGCATGGCAAGGTTTTGGTAGCTGTGAGGATACAGTGGTGGCTTCCCCCATGTCTGATAAAGCCAGCGGCAGCTGTCTCCAAGATGGACCCACTGCTGGCCAAAGCTGAGCCAATCGGTGATGGTGGTAGCGCCTCTGTGATAATATATTTTAGAAGGAGAAAAAATTTGCTGTGCAACAGCAGCCAGGAGAAAGGTGTGAGAATATGTGAGAAACAACTCTGCAGACACCAAGGTCAGTGAAGAAAGAGGAGGCAGCTGTGCTCCTGGTGCCAGAGCAGTGATTCCCCTGTAGCCTGTGGTGAAGACCACAGTGAGGGAGGCTGTCCTCTTGCAGCCCGTTCTCTTGTAGCCCATAGAGTTTAATGGCAGAGAAAATATTGATCTGAAGCCTGTGGAACCCATGCCAGAGCAAGACGGATGCCTGAAAGAGGCTGTGACCCTGTCGGAAGGCAGTGATGGATCTCTCTTGTGGATCCATGAAGAGAGGACTCCATGCTGGAGCAGGTTTGCTGTCAGGACTTGTGATGCTGTTGGGGACCCATGCTGGAGCAGTGTGTGTTCCTGAAGGACTGCACCCCACGGAAGGGACCCATGCTGGAGCCGTCTGTGAAGAACTGCAGCCTGTGGAAAGGACCCATGTTGGAGAAGTTTATAGAGAACTGCCTCCTGTCACAGGGATGCCATGCTAGAGCAGAGGAAGAGTGTGAGTAATCCTCCCCCTTGAGGAGGAAGGAGAGGCAGAGACAACGTGTGATGAACTGACCACAACCCCTATTCGTCCTCCCCTTGTGCTGCTGGTGGGGAGGAGGTAGAGAAATTGGGAGTGAAGTTGAGCCCAAGAAAGAGGGAGGGGTGGGGGGAAGGTGTTTTAAGTTTTGGTTTTATTTCTCATTACTCTACACTGATTTGATTGACAATAAATTAAATTAATTTCCCTGAGTTGTCTGTTCTGCCTGTGACAGTAACTGATGAGTGATGTCCTTGCCCTTGACTCACGAGCTTTTCATCGTATTTTTCTCACCCTCTCCAGCTGAGGAGGGGTGTGATAGAGCAGCATGGTGGGTACCTGGTGTCCAGCCAAGGTACACCCACCACAGAAAGACAGAGACCAGGCCGAGGCAGGACCCTGCTTCCCTCCCCCTTCCTGCAGCCACCCCTGTTCCAGGGGCCAGAGGAGCCTGGCTGGAGGTGTGAGGTGAACCAGGGGCTCTGTGCCAGGGCACACTGCCCTGCTCCCCCTTGAAATGCCCATGTGAACACCATGCCCAGTGCTGTGCAGGATGGGGCTGCCACCCTCCTGGGATGCCAGCATGATCTCCCTCCTCAGCACCACGAGACAGCTTCTGGGAGACCAAGATTGTTGTGTTTTTTTTCTCCTTTTAAATCTTCCAAACAGGAACTTATGTGCAGCCTAAGCAAAAAGTCTCGAGGCTGCAACTAGCAGAGGAAAGAGCTATAATGACTGTATACGTTTAATGGCAGATCGTGAATGACTGGTGGTGTGTCAGCTGGAGGTCTTCAGCAGAGCAAGACTTGATCTCAAAATGGTAGCTGCCACCCCTTATCTGCAACGAAACAAATGGAAATACTTTTGTGTCTTTGCCCGATGCCTTTTTTATGTTCCAGATTTGGAGACTTTCCTTGTTCCCGTGAAGCAGACTGTGCTGACAAAAGGGAAAATGCCTCGCAGCTGCCTTCTGTGAGGTGACTTGTGCTGCTAGCGCAGCCTGAGTGCTCCTGGGCTGCTTTCTGGGGCTTGGTCTCAGCTGGGCGCCTGCTGCCCTCCTTCCACTGCAGTCAGGAAAGGTGAAGCCCTAAAGACAGAGGCATTCTCCTTCACCTCTTGCTCCTTCCTGACTCCTTGTGCGGAGAGTACTGTCCCGAGGGGATAGCACTGGATGACAGACTGCTTCACCCAAACACGGCTGCCAGCAATGGCACCTGCTGAAGCCTTGGTCAGACCAGGTTATTTCTGTTGCCTTCAACTCACCTTCCTACATTTTACCTTATTCACCTAGATTTGCGGTCACAAAGAAAAGAGTAATTTCTTACTGTGTGTTTCCTCTTACGCACTCTGTGGAGTCATACAAACAGTGCATTTTCTGACCAGGTGAGGGAAAAAGAAGTAGTTCAGATCAGTCCAGATTGTTTGGCTGGTACAGACCCTCGTGGCTTTGAGTTATTTCACCTTTTCTAAAAAAATCCACCTACATCCAGTGCAACAACCAAAAAAAATTCTGTTTTGAAGAAAAATCAAAATGTTTTGAAGCTTTCCTGTTTGCTCTGTCTCTGTGAATGCTCTGTAAGAGTCATACAAACACCTGGGACTTTAGACACTTATTTTTTGGATGTTGATTTTGGAGTGGTGTCCATCCGGTGCAGGTCCCTGGCTTGGCAACAGGGCCCAGTCCCAGCACAGTGCTGGGTGCTCGTCCCGGGTGCAGCCAGCATAGGGTCTGCTGTGGGGAGGTCTAGGGGGTGTGTTTTGCTTACCTCAGCATGGCTGCCCCTGCACAGCCCCACTGCACATGCATTATCAGGGCAGAGCTGAAGATGGCAGCAGGAATTTGGTTTCCATCACCACGTTTTGTGTCCTTGGGGAGCACAACTGCCAGAGGGGCTGCTGTGGAGTGCAAATGAGGCTGTGATATGGGTTTGATTGCATCATTCCTGGGACACTGCAGAGAAAGACAAACATTTTTTCCCTTGCATTTAACCCTATTTCACACACAAAGAACACCAAAGAAAGCCAGAAATCTCCATGTGGGTCCTGAACTGAGGCAATTGCCTTTTTGAGGGATCCCCCATCTGGTACAGGGATCACAGGCTGCAACCCCAGGCCCATGGACTTGCTGCTCATCTGCACTCCTGGCCAGAGTGACATCTCCACGCTACCTCTGATGGCTTTCAGGAATGGGCACCACACAGGTTTTCAGTGCACAGCTAGAAAAAGAAAAAAAAAATCAAAACAAATACGCATTTTGCTTGCTGGACGTCTTGCTCACAGGGTCTGGCTGCCAAGGGGCTGGCTGCAGGCGGCTGGGGAAGGAGCACTGTCAAGAGTCCTGGGTGCTGGGGTTTTTGCCTGCTGCCAAAGGGGGATTGTGGCATGAGATCTGCTAATTTTATAGCAGTATGCAAGAGAGGGATACCTGGTGCTCTGCCAAGTACGCAGTTGTGAGCACTTGACTCTCAAGCCAATGAGAGAGTGGACAGGGAAGACAGCAGGAAGTTTATTCTGCACCTTAATTTATAGATGTTTCCTTAATCCTCTCACAGACCTCATCTGCTTGAGAGATCAGGTTCATATGTCATCTGTAATGTCTCCTTCCAGACAAATAGTACCACAGCATCTGCAATTTCCATAAGCATGTTGCACTTTGAAGATGGAGATACATGGAACGCTTCGGTATAGCTTGCTTTTAAGTGCCGCAGGATTTGCCTCATCAGTGTGAAGGTCTATTTGCTGTTCAGTGCACACTGGTATTAGTTTCAACTTTCTCAGAAGCATCAAGAGCAGAAGACACCATTGCTCTAGGAAGGCACTGTCAGCTGATGCATTGCCCAGATCCTCACTTAGAAGGCAGAAATTGAAAGGAGGCCTCAAAAAAGAAAAGAAAAAAAAAAAAAAAGAAAAGAAAAGAGCAACCTTATAAACTTTACATAATTTCTTAGGTTTCATTCATTTTGCTGTAATTTTACACATGTCTTCACATTAAGTGCTTATATTGTCAGTGGAGCACTCAGGATAAGTAATGTCACTCAGCGAGTCACAAATGGAAGCCATGTCGACTGGCGTTGCAAAATGGATCTATAACTGGCTTTTTGTCCCTCAGTTTGAGATGATCTAATTCGATTTCTGTGATTTACAGCTAGAAGGATGCTGCTCACCATCCTCCCACTCCCCCTGTGCACCTGGGCTCTATGTCTTCTCCTCTTCTGAATATCCCGGGTTTTGAAGGTAATTAGTGTCAGAAAGGGCAGCGCATGTATTTCCTGCCTAAACCAATTTGTATACCAGTAACTGGAAGAGGGAATTTTTTTACCTGTCCTTGGTGACATCCCAGGATAACAAGTATCACTCATGTCAGCCCCGAATTTGGAGATCATGGTGAAACTGCATTTGGAAGAAAAATGAGCGAGGCATTTGAGGTGAGTTATGGAGACCTGCAAGAATTTACCACTGCAAGATGGAGCTGCCAGTGCCAGCAGTGTCGCCTGGTGCCAGCCCAGGCTGCTGCTGTGTGACAGCCTCCTCCTTGCCTGTTTATTTACTTGCTGTAGCTCTGACACAACACCTCCCACATCGGTGGGTTTTGGTGGGTTTCGGTGGGCTTTGGGTCAAAGATGTGACATATAAAAATAAACCATCTATAAAATCTCACAAGCTGCTGCTCGGGCAAAGAAGGAATGGGTGCTTAATGTACTATGTCTGATTTAACAAAAGAGGTGTTGCATCTCAGTATCAAATACGATCAATATTGAGATAACCATGCACGTATGACAGAGGGCCAACATATTCATCTTTGTGGATGTAGTTTAAGGTCTCCACGGCCTGGCGAGGCACTGCCACTCTTGCTGGCAGTGGAGAGGCAGCAGCTGCCAATAAACCCTGCAGTCCTGAAAGCTGAGGCTCTTCCCTGCTCACCCCGACTAGAAGCCAGAGCATCAGCCTACAAAGCCCATTAGCTTTAACAGCACATGGTCCCCCATGGCTGTGCTGGTCACTGCAACTCACAGATGCTGGAGTGCGGCAATGAGATCCCAGCTCCCAGGCTGTGAGGACAGCGCCAGCCATGCTGCGGCTGCTTGCAGGCTGTGTGTCGGTCTGGCGTGTAGGGAAGGGGTCAGCCGCGGTGTGGGTATGAGCTACTGACCAGCTGCAGTGTCCCAGTGATGGCGGTTTTGGCACGCAAGGAGCTCCCAGAGTTGCTGGGGTGGAAGGTGCCCTATGAGAGGAGAGATGATTACCTATACTCCTGCTCCTTCCCTGGATGCTCACATCGCTAGCTCTGTGAGCAGCCCCAGGTAAGCTCCACCTAGACCTCATGAGACAGGATTTTAGGAAAAAACTGTGCAGGGCTGCCTATGGCATTCTGTGCTCCAGCCACCCACTGGGCCCCAGTGCAACAGTCCCCTAAAATTTGGTCTGTCAGCAGTGCCAGGACAGGCAGATTTCTCCCACAACCCTGGTGGGTCACTCGCAGCTTCCAGGCACCCTCATCCCGTGCTGCATCACTCTCAAGTCATGAATATATGTATTAATTATAGAACAGTCTTAAGCAAACATTTATCTTGCAGAGCAATGGCCATTGTTAAAGACTCCAGGGATGGATGTTTAGAAGAGCAAGCCCATTCGAGCACAGCACTGGAAATGAGAACATTCTCACAATAATTTTTATCTCAGGTTAACAGTTTCCAAATAAGAAGGTGAAATGGTCTGAGGTGATGAAAGCAATAGAGAAGACCGCTTTTGTTATATATAATCACCTTGCTCCTCTTTTACGCGTGGAGTGATTTTCTCAGCAGGATGCATTATCTATTTTAGGGAACGCTAGACTTTTTCTTTCCCTTTGGTTTTTTTTTTTTTTTTTTTAATGTAAATCAGCTTTTTAATCTTTTTGTGTCAATTTGATAGAATCTAATAGCAATTCTGTTTGGTAATAGTTTCCCCCTTTCCCCAAGCACTTCTTTGACTTTAATTGCCTTAATTGTTCTAATTTGAATAAAACTGGGATCACACCTTGCGTTGTGGAAATTTGCTGAGGATCTGCAGTGTTTGGTGGGACCCACTCCTTCAGACCACTCTGTCAGCTCTCATAGGTGGGGTTGGGGGACATGTGGGAAACCCAGAGAGTTCGTACCCAGAGGGTACAAATGTTAGGCCTCTAGGATGGGCTGTGGCTTCATCTCAACTCTGTTTCACTCCTGCTCTGACAGGAAGAAGACACCTTCTCCTGTCCCCTGGCTGGTCTCCATCTTCTCAAACAGATGAAGTTTTGGGTTAAACGAGGCAACTCTTAAAATACACATGTGCTTTTCTTTTCCACTGCAACTTTTTCTAGTGGTAGCTGCAGTGCCAGGGCACTCACTTCTGCAGATTTCCTCTCCCTGTGCCTCAGAAGAAGACACCAATTTTAAGTGCTGATCTTTAAGTGACACAAAGCAGCAGCAGCCTTTTTCAATGGTGCTCAGCTCTGCCACCCTCAGCCCTCTCCTCACTTTGGGGACAAGAGGTGGCTGCTTGTAAGCAGACCTCTGTGCTGCTCTGCCTTGGGGAGCTGCGGACACTCAGCTGCTGCTCCACTTCGGATTACAGACAGAAGGGAATGGTCTAATTTAGCATCCTCACGCATTTTATTGGCAAGCCAAGATAATTTTACCTTGGTAAAATACCTCCCTCCATTAGTCCCCGGACCTCAGTGGGCCATCCTTGCTGAAAGATGTGAAAAACCTCCATCAGTACAGGATGTGTTCATGATGGAGCGTGAGCTGATACAGCCTGTCAGGTACACGATGGGGTGGAGAAGAGCCTGATAAATGATTTCATATAGACCACTTGGAAAACAGTCTCCTGAGCAGCCCAGATGAGAAGGGCTCCCTTGGGAGCACTGGGAAATGAGCGTTCATCTGTCAGGGATGTCTTTAGGAGAAGGTGGAGACAGCCGTGGGCTGCCTCCTGTGTTCTCCAACCCTGATGGGGGGACCTGTGGATGGGGATGTGTCCTGCCAGCCCATGTAGGGTGCTGTCTGCACTGGGACATTCCAAATTCTAGGAGGAGGTAGCGAGGGGATTTATTTCCAAGGAAATTGTGCCCAGAACATACAGAGCAGCTCAGAGAGTCAGTTCTCCTCACTCAGCCTCTCTCCCCATGTCCCTCAACATCAAAGCTGCCCGGATGGAGGGGTGCTCTTTGGATTAAGCTGCCATGGGGGTACTTGCCAGCTCTGGGGTCACCGCCTGCTTTTATAGGAAATGTAAGCATTATTGGGAAATAAAGAAGGAAAATGTTACATGATTATTGGGGAGGAAAAAAGGTTACAGTAAAAAAAGGGATTAAGAGAAAAATAACAAGTTGACCATTATTAGGGAGGGAGATGCAAAGAGATAATGGGAAGGGGGGGAAACAAACATCTAGTACAGTATATTAGACTTTGGTGCGGATGTAAGTATAATATGCTCCACAAGTCCTGTAATTGAGAAAATCCATCAAATGTCCTGACAGCTGTTCCAGCATTTCCAGAAGCGATAAAACTTGAATTTATTTCACTTCTGGAAAGGGGGCAGTATCACCTTCTGGCGGCTTTAATGAAATGCCATAAAATTTGAGGAAAAACTGTGCTGTGAAGTAATAAGAAAGGGCAGTCGGCAGCGGGTTGTTTGCTGAAACACTGTTGGAGGGGATACCACGAGGTGGACTAGCTCCCGACAGCCACAGCACCCAACCTGCAGCTCCTGGTGGGGATGCTCCATGGCATGGCCCTGCTCCCCGCAGCCATGTGCCTGCAAGCCATGGGAGCAGAGCTTAGCACGGCTGAGGCTTGGCCCTGGTGGGGACTCATGGAGGTCGTGGAATAACCAGCATCTTCCAAGGTTCGGGCAGAGCTGCAGAAGACCTGGAAGAAGCTTGTGCAGCTTCCACCTGCTGCTGGCTGGCCCCAGCCCCTGGGCCAGCTCAGAACAGAGAAGGGCTGTGAGTGTGGGCACCGAGGAAATAGTTTAATTTTTTTTTGTTTGGTGTTGTTTGTTGTTTGTTTGTTTGTTTGTTTTAACCGTGCCATTTGGTGACAGGTAAAAAGGTCATTGTTGCAAAACAACTCCCCTCATGCAATAGTTGCTAGGTAGTGAGGTTGTTTTCCTATTTAATGTGTTAATTGAAACTAAATTTGTAATACAATATTTAACTTATTTGAAGACTCCTGGACTCTACAATGTGGTCCTAATTTGTTGGCGGGAAAACACACCTTTTGCATACATTTTTCCTTTTGGCTCACCAGGATCTCTCACATAATTGCTGAGATGGTTTCCTTCCATTGCCTAATTTTCTGTAAATGCTGCAGGCGCTTTGGGAGCCAGCATTACTACCCTCAGCTGGCAAATATTATGGATCTAGGTAATATGTTTAAACAAGAGTGGGAGGAGAAGTTTAAAAATAAAAGAGAGGGAAGGAGTGGTGCTAGCTCTGCAGAGGGAGCCCTCTCTTTCTCCACGCCACTGGCAGGCATTGGGAGGAGGGGGATCACACCTTATCTTCTTTGGGTGACACAAAGGGAAAGCGCCTGGGAAAGCAGAACAAGAGCCACCACCCCCGATTAAGGCTTAGTAATGCCAAACAAAAAGCTCTGAGTGAGGCTGTAAAAACAATCTGGCTAACATGTGCCCCGGTCATTACAAACAGTAAAACACTCTGTAATGTGGTTTCTGTTCCATAGCCCCTCGTGCCACTGGCAGCACGGCTGGAGCCACTGCTGTGTTTCTGCCAGTATCTTGCAGTCTTGGGCAACTCCTGCATCTGATGAACTTTTTGGGGAGTAACTGGGTCAGCTGTACAGGATGAGAAAGAAGCCTGTACTTCAGTTAGACTGTGGTTTCCAGTAGCTTGGCTGGAGGATCAACTATGGGAGTCGTGCAGGAGGAGGAGTCTGGTGGAGGGGGCTCAAATTGAGGGAAGCATCTCATTGAGCCGAGGCTGCTCATGCTCTGCTGCATGCTGAGCACTTTCCACCACAAACCAGAAAATAAAGAAAGACAAAAAAGGTGTTCTGTGAAAGGACTACAAAATTCCTAAACAGGCTTGTCTTTTCGCACTGGTGTATCAATATATAAAGCAGAGAGGCTGAGCCCTGCTGATAACCTGTGTGTTTTATCCTGTGCTCACAGCCTGAGTCTGTGCTGCTTGCAGAGGTGTTGAAATGAGCAAGGGAATGATCACCTTCAACCTGCGATGAGAATTCAGAACGCTTTACCCCCAACAGGCAAAAGGCAACTCGTGATCTCATCTCTTTCGCTGCGCGCTAAAAGCCTGGCAGTGTCTGCAGGTGGAGTTTATTTTTTGAGTGCTAGGGAGGGGATTTCCCGTGACTTCGGTGACAGTGTATTGGAGACTGACACTGAAACACCATTGGGCATGAGCAGGGCAGAGCTAACCCCTTGGGTGAGGGATGGTGCTGTGCTGGCACCGCACCGGGGGAAAATCTGGCTCCTGCCCAGTTGTGGGAAGGATCCTTTAGATTAACCCAAAGTCCAGATTTCTGTGTGAAGATTTCCATGACAACCAGTCTGCAAAGATTAATTATTTAAAAATATGGAAGCGATACTGGTGTGTGAGGTGAATGCAAGAACTCTGGGGCAAGTGGTATTTCCCTACTCCATCCACGCGGCCAGGTCGTAGTCCACACCGGTGTCCTGCAGCACTGCCACTGCCACCTAACCTGGCAAGGCTTCCCCAGGCTGGGAGCAGCCAACTTGCCCATCGCACTGCTCATTGCCCTGCCTATCAACATTGCTGCCCACAGCCTCCATAAGACATCTCCCCCCTCTCCACACGGTTTTCCACAACAGAAACCGCAGGGCACGAGACCAGCCCCTTTGGCAGTTGCTCACATCGCTACCGGTGCTCATTAGCAAAGAAGGCAGGGAAATGCAGTTTAAGTGAAGATCAAACCTTCTCCAGGCCTCTGCCCAGTGAAGTGTCATTTGTGGAGCACTTCAAAGTCATTCCCAATGATATGAGGTGGGGGGAGCAGACCAAAGAGCACTGCTGATCTGCCTTCATCTTACAGCGCTGATGTTGGGAAGCACTCTTCAGTGAAAAGCAAATGCTCTGTGGGCAGTGATCAGTCCAATGATATCTTGATGGAAAATTTCTAATCCACTAGAAATGAGTAATTTATTTTGACGTCCTTGCTTTGTTTCTAACATGCTGCTTTACCTGAAGAGCATCGCTCAGGTGGCCCTGGCACTGCTTACTGCAGTAAGAATATTCTTCCAACTTGAACAGTACTCATCCTACTGTAAACCAAAAAATACCACTTACAGCAGTGCAGGCTCTTCACTAGGAGTTGCACATTTCAAGCTTAAGGTAGTCACCTCTTCTCCTACCAGTCAACATTAATCTGTTGATACAGCAATTGAGTAACAGCGGTAATACTAAAGGAAGGCAGTGCCAGTATCCAGGCATACACAGAGAGGTACAGATGGCCTCTGCAGACACGGTGGAGCTTTAACAGCACCACAATTTCAGTTCCTCTCTGGAAAGGAGATATCTCATTTCTGAAATCACTGGAAAGTTAGGGAAGTTGAGTTTTTAATGGCACCCACCATACCTAAATACACATTTACCATTTCAGCCTTGTCTCTAAGGTAAAGAAAAGTGAGGCTCATTAGAGCCCTTTTTCTAATTAGCTGCTGCAAACAGATTTTATTTTATAAATGCCTGAATGTAAAGTTATTTGTGTACCTAATTTCTTTTTTATGTTACATTTATTTTTAAGTGTAATTCACTAAGGCTTAACATTTGTAATTCTTGCAGGGGCATTACAACCAACGATGCACCTTTATTACAACTCCTTAAATTACTGCATTTTATTTCCATATGCTTTTGAATTGCTATTGAGCTTGTTTTGTGCTCTTCCCATCGTTAAAGTGTATTTTTTTATTATACATAAATGGTAAATAATTGATACCTGCCATCTGGTGCTAATCGTCCCACCAGCCCTATGTCTCCACCTCGTCCTTTCATTCTTTGCTAGCTCTCCCTCATCAGCTCTTCCCCTTTCTTTACCAGTTTTCTTCGCTTCTTCACCCCTTTGCTCCTTGGAGGTGCTTGTAGTGATGTGGTGCCAAGAAATGCGCCGCCTTTCACCTCTGCTCAGCCCAACCCCTCTTTTTCCTCTCTGATTCTTTTCAGGGGAGGCAATTCTTCTGTGGATTCTCATCCCACCCTTCCTGTCCAAGCTTCCCTCATCTCCGTGGTCCAGTTGGTCCCATCACACCCAGGGACCACTGAGGGACCCCCTGGCCAGAGTCACTTTGTCCTGATGCTGCTGGGCTTTGCTGCATGACTCCTATGGCACCTGTGTGCCTTGTTACTCTCACAGAGGCAGCATCCCTGCCAGTATTTTCTCCTGTGTTAGTAGTGTCTACAAAGCTGTGCAAGATATGAACACTGAACTGCAGGGCTGGCTTTCCCTCAGTATAGACTGTACTGGAAAAAAGCAGCTGGGCATTACGGTGGTTAATGGCAGCAAACCTCAAGTGCTGGCTGCTCCAGAGAGAAGCAACAAGCCAGAAGCCACTGTGACATGATGCTGTGACCACCTCCTGCCCTGTCAGGGAACAAAACAAAGTTCCTCTGACTCCTGATGTTGCTCAGCACTGAGTTACATGGGCTATGTACACTAAAAACCACACTTGCAAAGTATCAAATTGACAAAGCCGAAGTAGGGAAAGCCCAGAGCTGCCTACAACCAGAGTGTGCTTTCCATGAGCAAAGCCTTTTCTTTCTCTTAGCCTGAGTTAAATCTTTTCAGACATAAAGAAACCTCTTGGAAGGAGGTTCTTTGTTAAAAGTTCAGCAACACTGTGAGTGACCAACAGCAAGGTTTTACAATGGGAAATGCGGGGGAAAATTAGTAGCCAGCATTATTATCAGCCCAGCAGATAATAACAGCTTGCTCCGTGCAGATATGTGACCATCCGTGCTGAGCTAATTGTTGATAAAATCCTAGGAGTTATAATTAGCTCCGGTGGGACTCCTTGTGCTGCTAAGCCAAAGTGCATGCCTCCCTGTTTGCAGGGGAGAGCTGTGGGGCAGGGTGGTGGCCCAGTACCCCCAGCATGCAGGATGCGACCTGGCAGTGCAGACCGCACTGGGCAGCACTGGCCCTGGAGGAGGGGAAGATGAGGATTCTTGCGGGGGCTGGGAATAAAAAAGCCAGTGTTTCACCCCATTCTCTCTTTCCGCCTTTCCACATGATGGTTAAAATGTGCCGTTGCATGACAGTTTTGCCCTTGGCCGAGCACAAGCCCTCCAGATGCCTTTACTGCCTGCGGGCCACAGAGGTTTTGGGAGGCTGTACCTGTCCATCTGTCTGTCCTGAGCACTTAATACCAGGTACAGATGCACAACTACTCCCCTCTGCTCTGGGCAGCACCACGGGTGCAGGTGTGTGGCTGCACGTGGTGCCCAACCCCTCCAGCCCCTGGCATAGTCCTGTCAGTGTCCCCAGGGATGGGGCAGAGATGGCCTCAGTCCCCCAGTGGGGCAGGTACCAATGGCACTTCTGTGGGTGATGGGTTTTTGCCTCTCCCTCAGCACATACGTGTGGGCAAGCCGGGCTGATGTCCCTGTGAAACCAAAGACTCTGCATGGCCACAGCAGGTGCCAGCCTGCAGGGAATGCTGGGGGGGACTGGGCTCTGCAGCAGCAAAGAGGGGAGCAAAGGGGCCTCGGTGGGAGGGAGGAGGTGTGAGGAGAGCGGTGGGAGGTGGCAGAAGGGCAGTGAGGTGGGGAAGTTCTGTGAGCCAGTGGTGGGGCTCAGGTAGCCCAAGCTCTGTGAAGGGGAGGTCTCTGCTGGCTGTGGTCAGAGGCAGCAATCTTTGACTCTAAATATTGATGACCAGTGGTCCTAGGAGATGGGTAATGTGGTGAAAGCTAAAGACACCCCTCCTGACGGACTGATGCCTGCAGTGCATTTAGTAATGAACTGAGTTCCTTTCCATGCTGCCTGTATTTTAGTGCACAGGGAACAGCCCTACCAAGTGTGCCTTGAGCAACTAATGCTCAGAGAGATGCAAATGGGCCTGACTCCGTCCCGAACCCCCCTTTTTGGCAATCTTGCTTCACTGGGGGACCAATCGATCAATAATTAAAACACAGGATAATTAAAATCTCATTTAAACCTTAGCTGAGTCCTCAAAGTGAAATATATCAGTTTCTCCACTAGCTACACTGTTTGTCCTGATTTTGCGACCTTCCCCCAAGCACGGTGACCTGACCATGGCACCTTGCTGCTGCAGAGAGCTGGAGATGACAGCCTCTGGGAGCACCGGTTGCCGGTGGCTCCCCCTGGGGCCCTGATGCATTTCCAGCATCGGTTGCATCATTTGCAGCATGGCTGTGTGTGGTGATGTGCGCACACGTGTGTGCATGGCAGCTTTTGTTTGGAAAAAGGGTGGCTTTAGCTACTTACATCCACCAGAAAGTGGAAGCCCGAAGTCCCCCTGCAGATGAGCAAGGCACTGACCAGATGTGAGTGAGAGTCACTGTGAGAGTTCAAAGTCCAGTTAAATCCCACCATGATGGAGGAAGACTAAGGGCATCTTACCTGCTTGCTGCCAGGTAAAAATTGACCATTGTAAGAGTTGAACCTGTGAGCTGAGCCCTTTTTTGTGTGTCCATAAATCTAATGATGACAATAAAATGACAATTTTCCTACAGAAAACACAGACTTTATACAGGAAACACACCAAGCAAACCTTGAAACCATAATGTCCCCACTCCTGGCAGAGCAGAGCCACTCTGCCCAGGGAGACTTTCCTGGGTGCATTCAGCCTCTGAAACACTCTAGCAAAATGGCATTCATTAGTTCAGGGGAATTTCTTTAGAGAAAAAAAACGACTACTGGAGCCAACATAGAATCATAGGACCATAGAATCGTTACGGTTGGAAACGACCTTCAAGATCATCCAGTCCAACTGTCTACTAAATATTATCAGGATCACTAAACCATGTACTGAAGTTCCACATCTAGATGTTTTTTAAACACCTCAAGAATGGTGATTCCACCACCTCCCTGGGCATCACATGTGATTAATAGCAAGTGGTGGGGTCTGCACTCAGCAGCAGGGAGGGCAGAAATGTTCCTTCATTCCCCAGTGTCTTTGGCACAAGTCTTGGCAGCTCTTTCCGAGCTTTTCCTGAAAACTAGCTTTCTTGTGGGATTAAAAAATGCTGCTGCGTCAACAGCTGTGCTGATGGGAGCAGATCAGATGCAGCCCTGACGTTTCCAGGTTGCCCAAGCAAGACAGCTCCTGAATGTAACCTCGCCTGGTTGCTAATGTTGGCTGCCAGACCACGTCCCCCACATCCCCATGGCACACAGGGGAGCAAGCTGAACGGTGGGGGGCTGCTGCCCTCCTCCAGCTGCTTGCCCACAAGCCCATCCATCCCCGCAGGTCCCCCTCGGGGAGGCTGGGTCCCAAAGGCATGTCCGCGCTGCCTTGCAGTCTGCGCGTCGCTGAAAGCCACAAGCATCTGATGAAAAGGCTTCTGATATCAAGGCTGCCAGTGCCCAGAACTGTCACCGAGAATGGGGGCACCTCCAAATCTTCCCACACCCCCCAGTGAGGCTTTGAGGCTGGCAGCAGTACCCGCCAGCTTCACAGCGCACCGTGGTGTTGTTCACAGGGCGGGGACGGTGGCGGCTCCCAGGCCTGAATTTTCTCACTTGTATCTGATGGTCTAATTATTAGTGATTGACATTTTTGGAGTTTTCAAGGCCCTTTAGAGGAAGAGCAGAGTGTGGGAAGAGGAATATGTTGATAACTTTTTCACATAATCCTTTCCAGCCCCCTCATTTTTCAGTCAGACATGGAACGTGTCCAAATAGCTGGGATTTTAATGAAATTAAAAGCAAGTGGACGCAAAACCCTTTGAAAAAAAATAGAAGAAAAAACCCAAATGACCGTTTCTCTCTTCTCCAGCCCTTGTGCCACATGGCTGCAGTAGGCATCCATGGGGGTCCGGTAGTGATGTGGGGAGGCTGTCTGGGCCATTGCTCCTGGCCCGATGCCAGGGCAGCTCTCCCAGCCCTGTGACGCCATGTGGGCATCCTGCTTGAGTGCTCGGGTGATGTTTGGTGCGAGCATCTTCCTCTCCCTCCACAGCCTGCCACCCATTCCCGTAATAAGGGAGTATTTATATAACCATCCTCTGCGCACAGCAAGAGCCACATGGCGTCCTCAGTCCTTTTACAAGGGAGGGAACCAGTGGGTTTGGTCCAGCACTCCTGTGTGCTGAGCTGTCTTAAGCAAGATTTTGAGAGCCATAGCTGCTGGTGTGTATTTATACTAAGCCCCAGGTCAAAATCTGTTGGGAGCTGCACCTCAGCACACACTGTTCTGGATCCCCAAAGGGCTTCAAGCAGGTTTGTCACAAGAAAAAAAAACCCAGAACCTGAGCTTTTTGTATTAACAAGTAACAATCTGCTTTAGCTTAACTGAACTGAAGTAAGCAATTTGTCTTACATGTGCTATAGAGATGCATTTAAAGGTGGTTACAAGGGAAAATGATTGCATATTGGATACATAAGCACTGACACGTCTAACAGCTACCTCAGCTGCTTTAAATGCATTTGGACAGATTTAACTACCATTGCTGGAGGTTATATTATATTATATTATATTATATATTATATTATTATATTCAGTGCAACCCAGCGTACAGTAAATACCTAATTAGCAAGCTGAATTTTAAACTGGCATCAAATTTTCCTTAGAAATGGCAACCCAAACTGCCTATGTGGCTGAGAGGCATCACTGCATCCTCACTGCCACAGCTGCTGGCGCTGGGCAGCGTCACCAGCATGGTGACATCTCCTAAAGATGCTCCTGTTGCGTGCTAATGCTGTGGAGGTACAAGCCAGACACAGCTGGAGCTCTGGCTCCTATGAGATACTCAAACCTCAGCCTGCAAACATGTAGTCTTTGTACTTTCTCTGGGCAGCTTGCTTAGAGGACTTCCAAGGACTTCCTGGGTTTTGAATTGACTCTGCCTTTTGAGTGGGAGTTTTAAGAAAAAAAACACCCAGCAGGTTGAAAGCAAAGGAGCCGGATTTGCTGACTAACCATTTAGATTTAAGGTGAGTGTGAGAAATACCACAGGGAGAAGCAAAGCCTCCACTTTGTGAGCAGTGCGTTGGCAGTCTGCAGCAGCACACTCTTAAAATGGATCCTGATACCTGCCGGCCTCAGTTTAAGATTATTAACGTTACTTAACCTAAACAAGACTGGACAGGAGGATTTGCCCCCAGCATGGATTAGTGAGACAGGAGAACACCAAAATTCAGCAGAAATCCTCTTAGTAATTTTTATCAGGGGTAGATTTTCACAACTGAATCTCCACTGCCAATTTGCATGGATAATCTCAGATTAGCTTTAGGCCACAGTTTATTTTTTTTTTTATTTCCCCCTCCCAAATAAGTGCACTTTTGCAGTGACAAAGGAGACAAAACAATTCTTTAGGAGAACGGCTGTGACATCTAAATAACAATGATAAAAAAGTCCATCTAAAACCAAGCAGCTTGGCGCTTTTGGCTCCCCCCTCCTCACCATGCATTATTCATAGTAGACAACAGGACCAAATGTGTATGCTCCCTGTGCAATTACCAGAAGAACATATTCAAAGACATATGCTAGTGCCTCTTAGTGAAAGGAGATGTGCAAGTACCCATTATTTACTAGGCACTGTTATAAAATCTGCAAGTTTGACTCCAAGGTTGCAGCTTAATTGACTCCCCCTGGTAGCTCTTGTCATCCATCTAATTCAAGCCATGCAAAAGCCTGGTTGTTGTTTTGTGTGTGTACAATACACTGGCTGCTTTGGCACATGCTGGTGGAAAAAAGGTGGTTTGCATGAATTAGCCTTTTTTATAGCAAGGAGAGTGGCTGAATGACAGGGCCTCTGAGGAGTATGTAAAACTTCAGCTCTTCACTCAAAGGAAATAATCACTGAGGTTGTGTGTGTTATCATCACGGTTGCCTTTGGCTCTGCTACTCCCAAGTGCAGAATCCTCAATAAGGATCATCAGGTCAGTTTATTGCCTTCTTGATCCAATAAATCTATTTCCTGTGAGAAAACCCTCCTGTGGGATATATTTAAATCAGCCTCCTCAAATTCATCTCTGCAAATTTCCTTCCTCTTCCTCCCACACTGGTTCTCTTGGAGTACCATAAGCTGCAAAGATCTCTGCGCTGATTCCTTCCTGTATCCTCTTCCCAGACAGGCAGTAACCTCTGTGCACATGGAAATAATTTTCCTCCAGTCACACAGACCGGTCCAGCTCTTTTTCTCCCCAAAGTGTGCCCCTCAGAGATGCAGGCCACTTTAGAAATGATGTACTCACAGGGTGGTGCCATAGAGGCAACACCAAAAGCACCAGAGGAAGGTGTTTTCCTCTGTCCCCTTTCACAGTCAAGATGAAGAAATCTGGGGTTATTTGAATTTAATAGAGGCATTTGACATCCGTGCTACAACCGCTTCCAGAACAGAGAGCCATGAGGGGGACTGGGAGAGCAGTGGCTAACTGGCCATCCATCCCCATAACAGATGACAAAACTTCCCTGGGTAGGGGGTGATGCTGACAGGCATCACCGAGGCAGTGACTGAAATGAAAGAGAGCAGCAAAGGCCTTGCTGTGCCACCTGTGCCAGGTGCTGGCCTGTTTTAGGCAGCTGCTCCAGACAGGAAAGGACTCTGCAACAGCACCAGGATCAGACCTGACCGGGAGAAGCTTCCTCATGTGTTGCTGAGGGATGTGCCAAGGCAGCCTTGTTTCTGGGACCCACAGCAGAACCAGCAGCAAGGCATTGCCTGTTCACTGCTGCACCTCATCATCGTTTATCCATGGCTTCTCTCCCCTTTGCCTTCCTGGTCAGCCTTGTACTGAACGGTGTTTCCCCCAGGCTGCTGTCAGAGGGTTGCCAGAGGATGACTGTTGGGAGTCATTCTCTGGCAATGCTGGCATGGCAGAGGCTAGGTAGCCTATGGCACCTGGCTTTCCCCAGGTGGGATGCTGGATAAAAGCAGCAGCAGATGTGGTGAGGATGAGCAGGAGTGGAAACATGGCACCTCTTTCCTTTTAAAGTGAGAAAACCCCAGGAAAGAAAGGTCAACACCTAAACCAAGTTTTGGGATGACAGTATTGCGCTGTTCCTTAGCCAGTCAAATAAATGTAAGAATCTGTATGGGAACACTTATCTGAATTTCAAATAAGAATAAATTCAATTAAATAGGTGTATTTTGGAGAATTTGTGTAAAATATACACACCTTTTTAAAACAGCTCTGCTCTCTGCAGTGCTTTGGGGGGTAAAGCATCACTTCCAGCTTGCCTAGACTAGGAGGAGTGACAGAAGCAGCAATCTGGTGAGCTTTCTATGTGAATCCTTAATGTAGACATGCTGCAGCACCGCAAAAGGGAATTGACTTCACTGCAAATGAAGCAAGGCCTTAAGTGCTTTGTTGAACAACAGCCGAGCTCTTTGGTATTGAGCAACGGTGACAGAAGAAATAAAGAAGCAAGCCACGATAGCCTGATGTGGTTGCAGTGGAGTAGCTGGTCTGATGGTTGCTGCCGTGTGAGATGACATGTGAATACAATCTATCTCTGCACATTGCTGCATTGCTTTCACCAGAAAGTTTAAAAACCTTGAAGACTTGGCAATTAAGAGGACCTCTAATTGAAACAGAACAATGACAGCATTTTAATTTCTATGCAGCTCCCCACCAGAGCATCGTGGTCTAGCTGGAACCCGAGGTTTTTACAAGCAGGTTTAAAAGCAAGTTACCAAAGCCATACCATGCATGTGCTTTGCCTCCAGAGCAGTATGTGTCCGTAGGGAAGGGATTAGTTACTCTACAACAGCAGGGCCACATGCGTGGGTAGAAAAGACATGCTGCTTTCATGGGTGACACTTGCCTTGGAAACCACTGGGTTGGAGGAGAGGGAAACCAATTGCAAGCACCAGGCAGTTTTAAATGCATTAAAACATGGTCTGAAGCTCCCAGAGTTGTGCCTCCTTAAAATAAACCACTGGCTGCTAATGATTAGAAGCTGGGCAGGGACCAAGAAAACCCACTGGTGTTGGGCAAACTGCGATAGTGGTGTTCTGATGTGCCCCGTGGAGGTGCTGCAGAAGTTCAAGTTGCATCAAAGAAATGGAACAGAACCAGAGGTCAGAATATTCATTCCCGTTACCGGGGTTATCCTTCCCAATGCCTCCTTGGGTGGCATTGACATGGCTCTCTTTATGGATGGGATGTTCATTCCTCATATAACTGGGATGAGAAACACTCCGGGTAACGCTTAGTTATAAATAAGTGATAACAGATGGAATTGCAGCAGCAGTCTCACCCCAGCACAGAACTACTGTAATGCTGCATGGATGTGGACCCTTCGAGGAAAGAGGCTGATGCTGGAGATGCTGGAAGCAGTGCCAGTGACTCCTGTGGCAGGTGCCAGGGCCCAGGAGCTTCTGACAAATACATGTTGTAATATATTAATACACTTTTATAATTCCTTTCTTTGCTGAGAGCCCCAAAACTTGCCACAGCAGATAGTCCTGCTGATTAGCCAAATCAAAGCTTTGTGAGCGAAAAGTGCATGCTGTTTAGGGAGCTGCACAATATGAAATCAATGTATTGAAAGAGCACTCTCCCCAGCCCCCATCCACTTCATTTCAAGGTAAGTGACATCCAAAGAACGGCTGTGGTGTTATTTTCCATTGCTAATTATCTGCTGGTCCCGGGCTGGATGGCATGTGAGACACAAAAGACACTATCCCTTCCCTGGGGAGCTGAGGACCAATGCACAGAGGGAACACCAAGGCCAGGAGAGGAGTTTTCTGCCGTGCAGTCTGTGCAAGACACCAAAGCTGGGCAGAAGCTACAAATGCATTTTAGCATCAAGCATGCAAAAAATGGTGAGCAGGTGCCTGGCACAAGGGGAGAGGAAGCACATGAAAACGGATGGAGAAGAAAGATCTTTTTCCTCTACCCAAATCTGTATCAGGAATATTAATCTAAAACTGTCTGAAGCCAAACCCCTCACTGGGAGCTTGGAATTCTCCCCTTATTTTTGCAGAAAACCCCAATCTTAGGTGCTCTTGCCTGCAGTTGGTTTCCGCTGTGTGTTTCAAAACTAGGTCTTGGTCCTTCTTGATGGGAAGCAGGTGGCAATGGCAGTGCTGAGGGGATCAGCACCCTACAGGACCCCTGACACAGCCCCTGCTTTGCAGCCCCCACAGTCGGGCACCACTGGCACCTTTGTTTTCAGCACCCCTGGCCCTGGCAGCACCGCGGCAGCCTGATGCTCTGCCACGGGCAGAACCTATTAGATAATTGACTGTATTCCCTGCCAAGGCAGAAGGTAGTCTCCTGACAGAGGTTCTAACAGACATTAAACATACTGCTCTTGATCTCAGCAAAAAAAAGGCCACTGGAGTAATTTTTTTTTAACCCACTAAGTAAAAGCTTTCTAGATAATATTAATAGGTTTTATCTGATGAAAATGGTTCATGCATCAGGGAAGGGCTTTTCTTTTTTTTCTCCCCCATTAAACTTTCGAAGAAATGTTTTAATTTTTTTAAGCTGGCATTGATTTTTTTGTAAGCAAAAATGGACATGTTCAAGCAGAAAAAAAATCCATTTCATTGTAAACCAATTTTCATTTAAGAAAACATTTCAACAAACAATTTCCAATTTGGTCTTGTGGCATCCTCCTTGTCCCACTGTTTCATGGGTCAAAATGTTACTGGAGATTGATAAAAGTGAAAAAAAGTGAGCTTGTTTTAGCAGTAATTGGAACTTTTATATTTGTTTCCTGACAGTTTTGTCTTGCTGCTCACCTCTTCTTCTGTCAGGCCAAGAGATGAATGTCCTTGGGTAGGTGCGTGTTGGTGCCAAACCCATCACAAGGAGATTTGTGTCTCTCTCTCTCTTCCCATTTCTAAATGACCTCCTCAACCAGACGTGGAGTAAGACCTGTATTGGGGTGGGCAGGCACCAGTACCACCACCACAGGTTATGACCAGCAAGCAATTCCCCTATTAAAACCAATCCCTTTGCTGAAATGCTGCTTGTCCCACACTCCCCAAAGCCTTGGTGCCCTCAGCCTTGCCCTGCTCCCACCTGCCAGGACAGGGGTGAGTGGGATGTGGAATGGGAGTGGACTCCCTTCAAGGTCCTGCTCCCTCCAACTTGGAAACACAGGGTCACCAGCATGGTGAGCTGCTCTGTTCGCCTGGATAATGTCACCCACTGGGCTTTCGGATATCGTAACGGCCTCTCGGTGCCAGAAATACCATCATTGCTGGTGATGCCAGTGTTGCACCTTTCAGCCCCATGTGCCTTATGGCCTCATTAGCCCCAAATTATGTACAGCCAGGGCCATGGATGAGCCAGTCTCCAGCAGCCAGAGCTTCCCACTGCCAGCTTGGCATCACTGCCTGCAGTCTCACATGTATTTTGTGCTTGTCTCCATTTGGTATCAATTGAAGAAAAAGAGGGAAAAGGTGAAAAGCAAGGAAGCGAACTCCTGCATTGTTCGGCTCTGAAGGAGGGAGGGAAGCTGCTGCTAGAGCCCGCAGGGGCACCGTCTGCCATGAGTCAGCAACCAGCCAGATTTACTGCCGATTGATTAAATTAACATTTGTTACAAGCCAGGGAAGGGAGGAAGGGGTGGTGGTGGGGAGAGAAATCCTTTTTACAGCTCTTGAATTATTTATGCCCTGGAAGCCTCCACGCCATGCTCCGGGCAGGCAGCAGCAACACAAGCTGCAAGTCCCCACGCGTGGGGAGAGGCTGGGCTCCTGCAGGACCTCCTGTCCCCTGACAAATTCCAGCAGCATGGGGTGGTACGGGGTACATAAGATGCATTGCTCCAGAGGGCATTTGGCTCCCGTTATTTTGTCTGCGAGCTCAGTTTTCCCAGTAACGGCATGATGGATGGTAGTAAAGCGCGGCTGTACTTCTAACGCCCTCCGCTCAGTCTGCACTGACCAGCGTAAGCTGAAGGGCAGGTTTGTGTGGGAAGGGGCAGGCAGGGCTGGCTTCACTCTGCTCCTCTGTCAGCCAGCCAGGAAGAGGAAAAAAAAAAAAAAAGCCTAGCTGAATTCCCACTGATTCAATATGATATTTTTATCCTAGGTGCTGATAATGAATCTGGATGGAATTAGCTGGATGCTCTTAGATTTCAGTGAAAGCTGCCTCCTCGTGCAGTGTGTGCAGTACGAGGTGCTGGCTTTGGGAGTGGGCTCCTGTCGCTCTGCGGAGCTTGTCTGGGCTCTGCACGTGCCTGGCAGGGAGGGGGGGAAACGTGGCGGCACTGCCGAGAGATGTGTAACATGGGCAATGCCCGAGCAGGCTGGACCTGCCGGGAGAGAACATCCACGCAAAGCCGGGCGCTCAAGCCACGGAGCCAGCACAGAGCGGTGACTGTGGGTCTTTTGTTCTTGAGGCTCACGCTGAGTTTGAGAGCCAGCCAGCTCTGACACAAGACCATAGCCCTGACCACAGTGGTCATCTATCTGCAGAGTTGGCAGCTGGCCTGCGTGAGAATAAGGCAACTCTTCCCTCTCACCTACAGACTAATACCTACTGCGCGCAAACACTGCCAGGACGCCATTCCTCAGCCCCTTGCAGGATGACGGGAGAGAAGTGTGCTCCCTGCAGGGACAGGGACACACACCAGGGAGACAGGAGAGTGGAGGGAGGAAAGGAAGAGCCCCCAAGGCTCAAGGGCAGCAGCAGGGGTGACATTGGGAGCAGGGCAACCTCCTGTCCTCACCCAGCCTTTCCAAAGCTCAGCCTGCACCTTTGCAGGGTCTCACCCCACAGCCCTTGCTGGCTTGTAGGGGTTCCCTGGCCTCTGGTAGCCCTGCACAGCCCCCCAGCTCTCCCAAGCCCCAGGCTGCCACACGTATTCATGGCATCAGCAGGGTAGCCAGCGCATTTGTATTGGAGAATAAATTTAGGTATTTAAACTTCTCATTACAGTCAGCCATCAATATTCATAGTAACAGATAAACGAGAAGAGGAGGGGCGAGCCTACTGCACAAGGGCTGAATAAGGAAATAACTTTTTACAACCAGCCTATTTAGTTATAAATCTGGATACACCCAGGGTTTATTTAACATGATCTCTGGATGGAAGCACTTACCCACAAGCACCAGGGGAAGCCACAGATGTGAGGGCAGGAGGTGTGCTGTTTGTCCAGCCCTGGGATGAGTGTTAGAGGGGGTTGCAAGAGGATGGGGAGTCAAGGAGGAAAGGAGCCTGATGTTGGTGGTACGGCCAGAAGTCCGAGAGGACATTGAGAAAAGGCCCCCCTGCCCAACCTGTGAGGGGATACTGGTGAGCCAGGACACCAGGCAGGTGTTTCCCCTCTCACTGCTCAGTTTCATCCAAGCCACAGGATGCTACAATGCTGCCTGCTGGCATTTAAGATGAGGGCTCTGGTTGGTACTGCATCACAAGATGAAGAACGTAGCAAAAGCTGAGAGGTGGGCTCAGGACATTGAGCCCCTTCCCACAGGTTCCCAAAGGGCCATTGCCCAAGGACCATGTCACAACACCATCAGCTGGGGAGCAAAAGGCCTCTCTCCCCAGCTCTGGCTGCAAGAAACAGCCCTGCTGTCCTGGTTTGCAATAGTGTGGTTTGAAATACTTCAGGGAAAAAGCCACACGAAGGAATGAGATGTGGCACTAAGGAGGGACCACATCTGCTGGCACCAGCCAGAAGATGCCCGGGCAGCCCCTCTGGTCCCAACTGCATTGTGGGGGTGGTTTGGGTTTCCCTTCTCCTCCAAGCATCTGCTCAGCCTAAACTCAACCTCCAGCACCAAGAGAGACACCAGACAGAAGCTGTTTCAGCAGATTTTCAGTTACTGGAGGGAGGGTGGTGCACGGAGGGAGCTGCCTGCTGCCCTGCTCGCTGAACAGGTACAGGTGCCCAGCCCATACACTGCAGCACCAGAGATCAGCAGATTCTCCTCCACCACTGATAGGAAAATGGGTGGGTGGGATGTGTGGTGCACACCCCTTCCCCAGAGCCCTCTCCCCATCCCTGCTTTCCCCCAGTGGCTGTGCCCACTGTGGGGGCACCAGCTGGTGCAGGAGGCCTGCAGTGAGGTGTGTGTGTGTGTGGGGGCTTTGCAAAGCTTATTTCTGAGCAAGGGTTTTCCATTAGCCATGTCAGGATTTTCCTAACCTGAAAGTGCTGGCTCTGTAAAGGTCAGGGCGTATCTCAGCAGCGCAGCGCATCCGGCGTGACGGGCGAATGCCTGGACCCCTCTCATGGTGGCTGGCACACACTCCTGGACAATATCTCTTCATGAAGCTCCAGGTTTCCCGTGTCCCAGGGAGCAGAGATGGCAGGGAGGGTCGGAGGCATGCCAAGGGGAGTACAGTTGATGATGAATTTTCCGGTCATATTCTATTTTAACATTGAGATCCTCCATTTGTTCAGTTCTTAAAGGTGACCCACAAAGGAAAGTACAATTTGGGCTCATGCCCAGGGTTTGCTTCCCTGTGCTGAAGACGTGGAAGTAGGTATTTTTATAAAGTTACCTTTTGGCACTAGAAACGCGCATCCTTGCTTCACCCCAAGACTCTGCGGAGGCAAAAGAACTCACAAATGGTGCGGTTACAAAAAAATGGTAATGATAGGAGCTGAGCCACTGGGAGGTGACCAAAGCAGGCTGTTTGCTGTCCAGTCTTTCTGTTTGTTTTGCTATTAACATCCACTTAATTTCAACGACCAACTGACATTTTGGATAAAAAGCCCTTGTTAAAGCCTTAGCATCCTTCCTCCTGCACGGCCTTCGCCTCCTGGTACACTTCCCATGGCCTCCTCCTCCATCTGCTTCAGCAAAACATATCGACTATCACTTCCATCAGCTAAAACAGCCAACAGGAAAAATCTTTAATAGCTTTTCCCCTCCAGGACTTTCATCATACAGAAAAGATGTCTACAAGACAGCAACCCAAATAAGAAAAACCCAGTCACAGGTTATCACAGGTATCACAGGGTGTCAGGGGTTGGAAGGGACCTTGGAGATCTTCGAGTCCAACCCCCCTGCCAGAGCAG
>JAAGNO010028729.1:0-46933 GCA_033439905.1 Ceryle rudis
ACAGCAGGTCTAGTAGAGAGCCTTCCCTAGATGGCTCAGACACCATTTGTGTTAGGAAGTTATCTTCCACACACTCCGAGAATCTCTGGGACTGCTTCATGTCTGCTGTATTGTATTTCCAACAGACATCTAGTAAGTTGAAGTCCCACACAAGAACGAGGGCTGCCAATTCTGAGACTTTATCCAGCCACCTGTAGAACACTTCATCGACCTCTTCATCCTAATTGGGTGGTCTCTAAGAGACCCTTACCATCTACCTTGTTAACCTTCCCCCTCATTCTTACCCATAAGCACTGAACCCTATCATCACCATCAACATCATGCACTCTACCACGTAAGAAGGTAGGCACCATTTAATTTGCCACAATCTGGAGACCCTGTAGATAGGTGCAAGTTTCATAGTCTGAAGTAGCTGCCTGACAGAAATAAGTCATCTGATGGCTGGTCTTCTAATGTAGAGCTGAAATGTGAACAGAGTGTGGAGCCCATGAGCAATGCCTACCAACAACAGAGGTCCCCATGCCCTGGTCCAGATAAACCACAGGTTCCCAAGCCCATTGATGTCTGCCCTGTTCTTTGATCAGCCTGACTTCCACTAGATACTACTCTTAAATTTTCATAAATTAGAATATTTAATTCATTGCGACAGTGCTACTCTTTATTCTCTCTGGTTTTACCAGAGTTCTTTAGCTGCACGGCATGATTTAAGTTTTAGTTTAGCTGGCATACACACTCCCTCATAGCCCTGCCATCAGGCTGGGTGCTGTGCAGGAGACCATGCCAAAATCTAGATCTCTCCACAGCACGGCATTTTATTCTCCAAATAGCAACGGGCAGTAAAGGAGATACTTTGCCATTAAAGGTTCGTTTCAAGGAAACAACTCACCTAGGTGAACCTGGTGAGAAAACCTGACGTTTCTTAGGTTCCATGGAAGAAAAACAACTCTTTGTGAAAGTGTTTTGACAGAGTCCGGGTTTAGCTGTGACGATGTCTGTAGTTAACTATATCAAGACCATGTTTCATTTAGTAAAATCACTGGGTTTGCATGCACTACAATTAAATGGAGTTTGCTAGAGGACTGATTTGCATTTTTGAGCAACATATAATCATAGAATGATTTGGGTTGGAAGGGAATTTAAAGGTCATCTAGTCCAACCCCCCTGCGCTGAGCAGGGACATCTGCAACTAGAGCAGGTTGCTCAGAGCCCTATCAAACCTCACCTGAAATGTTGCCAGGGATGGGGCTCCTACCACCTCCCTGGGCAACCTGGGCCAGTGTCTCACCAACCTCAATTTAAAAAAATTTCTTTGTTGTCTCTAGTCTAAATCTTCCTCTTTTAGTTTAAAACCCATTACCCTTTGTCCTGTCACAACAGGCCCTGCTAAAAAGTCTGTCCCCATCTTTCTGACAGGCCTCTTTAAGTACTGAAAGGCCCCAGTAAAGTCTTCCTGGAGCCTTCTCTTGTCCAGGCTGAACAACCCCAACTCTCTCAGCCTGGCCTCACAGCAGAGGGGTTCCGGATCTTGGATCATTGCTGTGGCCTCCTCTGTCCCTGCTCCAACAGGTCCCTGTCTCTCCTGTGCTGAGGACTCCAGAGCTGGATCCAGCACTGGGGGCGGGGGGTCTCACCAGAGCAGAATAGAGCATAAACTGGAATTAGCTTGTGCATGGGAGCAGTGAGAGAAGATTTGCTCAGCTTTCGCTTTGGTTGTAGTAGTTGTAGCATAGATGTAACATAACCCAAATTTTATGAAGCAGGGTATAACTCGTCTTCAGCTTGAATGCTACTCAGTTAGGTAATTTCCAATAGTGAGGTCAAAATAAAGGTGAGTCTTTAATTTCTGTAGCCAACTGATGCCTCTGTTTGTAATTTTCCATGCATGCTACCAAGGCTTTTGAGTAATGGATGCCACAGAGAAGGTCATGAAATTACGATGAAGGAAATATGAGGGGAAGTGGGAACTTGTGTGGGTGTTCATCCTCATTCATCCATCCTTGTTTGAAAAAGGCTGTGCTGTTTCTCTGGCAGTACACATCATAGTAAGGTAACACTGGCTGTCCTTCCATCCTCTCTGCAGAGTCCTGGGGTGGCACAGCGGTGTCATGGTCATCGCTCTTCAGCTGGTAGTAGGTTATCCAATATAACAAGGAAGCAGGGAGGAAAGAAAGCATTTGTTGCTTTGAATCCCAGAATGCACTGGGCTGGAAGGGACCTCTAAAGGTCATCTAGTCTAAACCCCCTGCATTAAGCAGCGACATCATCAATTAGAGCTGGTTGCTCAGATCCTCATCAAGCCTGACCTTGAATATCTGCAGGGATGGGGCCTCCAACACCTCCCTGGGCAACCTGTTCCAATGTTCCACCACCCTCATAGTAAAGAACATCTTCCTAATGTCCAATATAAATATACCCTTCTCTAGTTTAAAATGATTTTCCCTTGTTTTACTGCCTTGTAAACAGTCCTTCCCCAGCTTTCTTATAGGCCTCAATAAAAATATTCTTGTGAGCCTTAGAAAGCATATAAAAATATTCTTGTGAACCTTGCAGAATATTCTCGTTAGCCTTAGAAAGTGTATGTTGTACTTTTCCTTGGTTTTGCACATTAATGTTTGGTAGAAGTGCTCCTTACTCCAGCTGAACAACAGTCTTTGGGGAAGTGAAAAATAACTGTGTTGTGCCTCACCTTTGATGCTGGGAAAAGTGGGAGAGAGCTGGAGAGTGTCCAGAGAAGGGCAGGAAAGCTGGTGAAGGGTCTAGAGCACAAGTCTTGTGAGGAGCAGCTGAGGGACCTGGGGTTGTTCAGCCTGGAGAAAAGGAGGCTCAGGGGAGAGCTTTTCACTCCCAACAGCTCCCTGAAAGGAAGTTGGATCTGGTTCAGTGTTGGTCCCTTCTGCCAAGGAACAAACGACAGGACAAGAGGAAACGGCCTCGAGTTGAGCCAGGGAAGGTTTAGGTTGGACATGAGGAAAAATTTCTTCCTCAAATAGCTTGTTAAGGCCTGTCCCAGGCTGCCCAGGGCAGTGGTGGAGTCCCCATCCCTGGGGGGATTTAAAAGTCATAGAGATGTGGTGCTGAGGGACATGGTTTAGTGGTGACCTGGCAGTGCTGGATTAACAGTTGGACTTGATGATCTTGAACATCTTTCCAATGAAAATGATTCTATGGTTAAAGAAAATTATGTTCTGGTCTTCACAGATTGGTGACATTTTCAGCAGAATGAGTGCTGAGGGGGTTGAGCTGTATTTAAAAGGCCATCCTGATGTCAGTGGTTTGTGCATAAATGCCAAGAAGCAGCTTCTTTTGAGTGAGAGTTATCACTGATGTTGGAAAACCTTATCATGCATGGATGCGCTGGGATGGGGGATGCAGGGAAAAGCTACCATCATCCTTTATTGTTTTGGTGCTGGCAGCAGGAAGGCTGATTCATCCTGGTAGCCCATACACCGATGGGCTTCCTCCTGAAAAAGGCGCTGTAATTATTCTACATCCTTTATCAGTCTGCTACATTGAAATATGTTCACTTGGATGCAGCTTTAAAAGTAGAAAAGTTGGGGTTTCCATTAGCAATCTTAACTCAGGTGGGTCTTTCGTAGTGTTTGCGTTAAGGAACTGAAAGGCAACACCAGCGCATTTTGCAGAAGCGAGAAAGTGCTTTAGTGTAATTTCTCTGTGCTGTTGTGGAATCTGAATATTTTGAGGTGATCTGAATTTCTCTAGAAAACTACTTGTGTTTAAGGTTCTCTTAAAATAGCTTCTTTTTTTTTTTTTCATAATCATTGTGAATGGATAACAAGTAACAGCCTGGGTCCTCCTGCAGCTGAGCTCCCTGAATACAGGGGTTATATGAAAGCAAAAGCCTTGAGGGAGGGGGCCACAGAAAGCTATGGGCTACTTGCCCGTTTGAATGCGTGCTTCTCATCTTGGACCAGGGTCTGAGTTTCTAATAAACTGCTGCAAACACTGCAGCCTTTGAGCAATTTTTTGAGAGCTGCTGAATGCTTTCCTTTAACAGTTTGCTGTTTAGTTGCTGGTTTCGCTGCTTTTACTGATTTCTCTTTTAATATTTTTTTCATGATGGAGGAGATTGTGTTGCCTGTTTTGGGACTTACTGTACACCTGGGAGTTCCTTGACTGGTGACAGAAATTAGTTTACTAACCTGTTATTAATAACCATTTCTTTACTGCTTAAAATGGCCAGTAGTAAAATTATAGCATATACCATGGGACTGGTAATTCCTAAGAATTTTGTTTCATCTTCTCTTTTGATCTTAGGGAGTTAACATACCGTGTCTTAATTTCTAAATGTGTACATTAGATACCAGGGTGTTTGTTAAAGCTCCTGTTCTCATGGAGCAACCAGCTGTTGATGCCAGACCCTGCTGCATTGCCTCTGTTTGGCCGTGCACTTTTCCTCAGTGGTGCCCAGACCTGCTTTTGGCAATGTTGTTGCTGCTGCTTTTTCTCCTTTGAACAATAATGATCCCTTCCCCTGCTTTGTGAGGTGGTGGGAGAGCAGGGGCTGGCTGTGGGTTCTCTGTGTGGTTTTGGCAGAGGACCAGTCTTCTTTCTCAGCAGCAGATAGGTGGCTTTGATCTCCCAGCTCCTCTTGATGTCTTTAGGAAGCTGACAGCATTTCCTCGTAGCCATAACTGCTTTTATCACACAACTCTTTTTCAAATGGCCTGGCGGTTCACCAGCTGGCACCATCTCTCCTTGCAAGTGAACCTTCACTTCAGTTCTCATCACATCATCTTGCCTGCTCTGCCCCAGGATCCCCCATGTCGCCATGAATGGTACCACTGTGCTTTGACAGGGGTTATAATGGGAAAACAATTCTTCCTTGGTGCATCTGAGCAAGGAGGAGATGTGATGCCTGCTGTCCTCCTGAAAGTTTACTGTTTAACTCTTGGCACTCCTGGTCTCTCCCTGGGTTGTCTGCTGGCTTTTACTCTTGTCTATGTTGAGGTCACTGCTTGCAGGCTCCAGAGAGAACCAAATCCCTAAGAAGGTCCAGGCATTTGTGTAACCCCACCTTTGCTGCCTGTCCCTCAAACTCACCCATGTGTGTCTAGCTGGGTAGATTTTATTTCCTTGTGGGGAAAGTTTAATGTATAATCTTAGGATGAGACTTTCAGCCTCCTGCTTAATTTTCTCCATGTTTAATTCTCTTTTCTAAAGTATCATCTCCCCCTGAAGGAAGTTCATGGTGAGATTAGAGAGAAGGATATGAGAAATCCTTGTGGGTTTGTCTCTTCAGAAGTCTATCAGATCTTCCTTCAACCTACCTTTTTGTCTTGGGTATCTAGTGAGGTAAGGAGTTTCTTGTACCAACAACGAGACAGATGGATCAAAGAGGTTCAATTGCTGGGTAATGCTTGAAATGAGGAGGCAGGTGAAATTACGTTTCCAGGAATGCCTTTTAAGAAGGGATGTATGGGTTTTGGTTTGTTCTCTTTTTGTTGTTTTTATTTAGATGCTTTTTCCTGTGAAAACCCACATGCTTTTTGGTTGTCTAACCCCAAACACGCCGTGCAAGGAAGGGCTTATCACAATTTTATGAAGTCTAAAGTAAGAAATAGTCCAAGCTGACTCTTGGGATTCCATTATCTTTAATTTCAATAAAAGCACTGGCATCATCCAAGATGCTCATCTGTTAAAAGTGTTGTTGATTACAACAAGAGTGAGTAGGATAACGACTGAGAAGGCCTTTGGAGCTCCACTGTCCTGCACAGGCTTATCTGTTGGAGACAGCTGTGCAATCGCAATTTTATTCCTGGCCCTTCTCACAGGCGCTGTGACATGAACTCTTTACATTCTCATTAAGGGGTCATTATATATGTTGTGTGTTTGGCAGTGCCCTGTTTTATTTGTGAAGTGCTTGGCTTTCCTGCTGCAGCAGGACATGGTGCTGGATCTGTTCAAGACCAGGTTGGATGGGGCCTTGCGCGACCTGATGTAGTGGGAGGTGTCCCTGCCCGTGGTAGGGGCATTAGAACCGTGTGATCATGAAGGTCCCTTCCAACCAAAACCATTCTATGATTCTGTGTTGAAAGTGCTCAGGAGGTCAGGGTAGTGCTGCAGCTCCCAGTTAAGACTGTTGAATTATTTTAGATGGAACCATCAGAAATGCAGCTGGCTTGTCAGATCTGGATATTTAGCCTTGAAAACAAGTTTATATTTTTCCAAACTCTGATGAACTAAATAAATATCTAAAGGGTGGGGAGTCAAGAGGATGGAGACAGGCTCTTTTCAGTGATGCCTAGCAAACAGGACAAGGAGCAAGAGGCACAAAGTGGAACCCAGGAGGTTCCACCTGAACAGGAGGAAAAACTTTGCTCTGAGGGTGCCAGAGCCTGGCCCAGGCTGCCCAGAGAGGCTGTGGAGTCTCCTTCTCTGTTGAGATTCCAAACCCACCTGGACATTGTGATCCTGGGCACCCTGCTCTGGGTGACCCTGCTTTGTCAGGGGGGTTGGATGAGATGATCTCCAGAGGTCGCTTCCAGCATCTGCCATGCTGGGATCCTGAGGCTGTGACCAGGAAAACCCTACAGAATGTTGTTTTCTGTCTATTGCTGATGTAGTTTGGTGGGTTTTCATTTTATGCAAGTAAGGAGTTTTTAAAAATTGTATTAAATTTAAGATGGAGAAAGTAGGATAAGTGGTCTGCCCTTCAAGTTTGGCTTTTCTTATTGTCATGAATAAAATTTGTATGTAGATCTTTCATAGGCTTCTAATAAATGCTAATAAAATCTTTCCAGAGAAGGTATTAGGATCAAAAAAAGCTGTTTTTAAAAATCCAGGATCACTGCGCCCTTATTATGTCTTCAGGTCTCAGTAGTAATAAGCAAAAAGTTTCCTTGCAATGAATGAGTGAGTGACATTTAAAGCTCCATCTGTTGCCTACAGTACGGTGCCGTACTATGTGTTTCAGTGGGGTGATGGGATGATTAATTTTGGTTCCCATTCATGCTGCATGAAAATATTCTCCTAGCGGGGAATGACTCCAGCCCTTGCTGAACTGCAGCATGTGTGGCGCTTGTAGGAAACCTCAGCCTGCTGTTTACTCCCGGCTCACGCGCCGAGGAAAGGATCCAGGCTCCGTTTGCCTTCACCCACGCAGCTCCGTAGCGAGCTACGCAAAACCGCTGGCAACCGCCGTGTGCTCACCTGCCTGCTTCTGAGGGACAGCTCCATGTCCTGTGCTGCTGCTGCTTGCTTTTGTGTACACACCTGCTGTGACCAGAGGACTGGCCTGTTGAGGTGAGGAACACCACCTGATCTCAGGGTGCAGTAGTGGCCTGTCTTCTTCATCATGCTGTCCTTCAAACTGGCTGCACTGTGATGCTTAAGCTCGTTGTCTAGTTCTAGCCCAAAATAACCCCCACCCGGGATCCTCATCCTTGCTTTTGGCAGAGTAGAGGTAAGACTTAAGCAAAGTGGCAATAATCATAAAATGTTTTGGGTTTGAAAGGGACCTTGAAAGACTAAAAAGTGCTTCTCCCTGCTGCCTCACAGCACCCCCCACCTTCCTAGCTCTGCACATGGTCCTTTAGTTTGCCCTGGTGTGGTACAGATTCACAGAGGAGAATGACAAGACCATGCCTCGATCCTCCCCCCTGTACGATGCTCGTGATGTGCTGCAGAGGATGTTGGTGTCCTGGCTGCTGCTGCACCAAAACCTCCTGCTCCCACAACCTTCATGGGGTCCTGGACAAGTTTTGTGGCTCCTCTACTATAGCCCGGTGAAGTCTTTTCTAGAGAATAGGCTGAGTATAGATGGTAATGTGTGGTTTTATTTTTGTTTTTGTGGGGTTTTTTTACCCCATGCCTATTAATTTCTGCCTGTTTTTTTTGGCATCTAGCATGCTGTATATTAAAACCAACTGAATTTCGGGCACTCTAAGGGTGCTGTGCCATGTATTCGTCCGCTTTGTTCCACTTTTTACGCACAAAACCCACTTCCTTTATCCAAGCACTGCAGTCAGATACTGCAGTAGCTTGTTTCTATTAATAGCTCTGATCTCACCGTCTCTCGGTGTTTCGGCGAGTTTTGACATTTTCGGAAGTGGAAGCCCCGCTGGAAAAATTGCTTCTCGGCTGCCCAACCACCCACCCTTGCCCACTGCTGCTGGCGCCGCATGGGCAGAGCAGGCAGTTCCTGCTGGGGAGGGGACTTAATTCATAATAATCTAATGACACTCAAATGACACGAGCCTTCTTTCCAGCAAAAACCACTGCGAGCACTCCCGTGGCTGTGCTTGAAGTGAGCCGTTGCTCCTCGCTGATTTTTCCTTTGCTGATTTCAAGCAAAGCCAAGTGGTACTGGGTTGTAGAAACGGCATTTTCACAGCGTTTTCACCCGCCTGAGCCCATGCTTCTGACACACCAAAGTCATTTCTGCTGGAAACAACCCTGGCTTTGCAAAATACAGGGAAATTATTTTAAAAGCCAAAGCTGTTGCTAGACAGCAAGGGCAGCCCCTGGAAAATAAAGTCAGTGGAGTAAACACGTGATTTTTTTTTTTTTTTCTTCTGCCCAGTGATGAAAGTAGCTGAAAATAACACTTAAAGGGGGGAGGTGTGTGCACATCTTTGCTTGTTACCGACTCATGCAGTGCTGGGATGGTGGCAGGGTGAGATGGGATGGTCTCTGATGGCAGCAGCAGATAGCTTGAGGATGCTGAGCACAAGCTCTTGAGTTTGTGTTTTGGTTTGTTTTTTTTTTTTGGTGCATGCTGAAAGGCTGACGTGCTGCTATTGGCAGAATCTGTCTGGAGGGCAATGCTTGCACGCCGGTAATTAGAAAGTGAACTCATTAGTTAGAAATAAAGCTCAAGTTCAGAGAGGATGGGGTCAGAGAAGCTGAGTCAATGGTTTCTGGAAAGCCCTGGCTGGAGAGGTTCAGCCTCAGCTGTCCAGAGGAGGGTCCCCTCCCTGGTGTGCAGCGATTTGGAAAGGCACCAGTGACTACAGAGTTACTGTAGGAGCTGAAATGCTCTTTTATCGGTGGCTTATACACTTGGTCTCCTGAGCTCGCTCTGCCACAGACACACGTGGTGGTATGTCTGTACTTTATATATTTGTGGGGCTGGTGTGTGTGGGGGGGGAGGTGCTGCTTTTCTACCTCCAGCATTGGTCGGACGCTTGTCCCCAGGATTTTGCAGCAGATTTGGGGGACGTTGATGTGCTTTCTCCCTTCAAGCCAAAGGGAATTGCAGAGTAAAGAAAAGCATGGGAAGGAGTAGGAAATTCAGCAGGACTTGCTCTGTGCTGGAGGGATGGAGGTGTTGGGGAAAATCTTTCAGGCACTTTGTTTGAAGGTGATATTTTATTTAATATGTCAGAGGCAGTTTTCTGTGCTGCTTAAATTTAAAAACAAAACAAAAGTAAATTAAAGTTTTTTTCTGGCAACAACATTTTTTTTTTTTAAATAGCTCGAGAAGTATTTTTAAAATTCAGCTTAAGTAAAGGTTATGCTGAAACAGGATTTGAGTTTAAATCTTTGCTTCAAATATCCCATGTCTATCTTGTACCAAAATTTTGTTTTAACATGTTAAAGAGTTAATTTTTTTAAAAAATTTATTTAACATTTGAAATTTTGTTTTATACAATTTAGTGTGTTTTCAGAGCAGAATCCTTCTATATTTTCATTCTTTAAGGACTTGCCTGAAAACTCTGTGTCGGTGAAGGGGAAGAAAATACAGTTTTTGCTGCTGGTTTTATTTAAATAGTGTAATATTTAGGTTATGTCACCTTCCCCTAATCCTTTTCAGAATCCTCAGTACTTTCCAAGAAGTTAGTTCCCATTTTGGAGCATGGGAGAAACTCAACATACACCTGATCCAATAATGTGTTTATTTGCAGCCTTTACATGAAATTATGAAACATTTTTCACAAGAAATGCACCCTTGCTTTCAGGTTTGAAACTATCACTTTATTTTACAACGTGTTTAAGAACTTAAGTGTATTTAAGATGACTTCCGCTCATTGGTGTTATGGGTGAGCTGCGAGTTGTCAAATTTACAATCTCAAGTCACGAGGCCACTCTGTGCCAGCAATCAATAGGGACTAGAATGCTTTAGGTCTTAATTAATGTAGAGCGTGCAGGCAGGCTTTGATGCATAGCCATGTTTTATTTATTTTGGGAGGGAAAACCAGCAGAGTGTTTCTAACTTGGTATAAAAATAACAGTAACTTGACTGTGGAAAAAATAAAATAAGCTACATGCCTAGGGTAAAAAAAAAAAATAAATTCCTTCTCTCTTCTCTTCTGTTCCTACAGGGAAGGGAAAGGCAGGAGAACATGAGATAGTTTATTATTCATAATCGCGATCTTGTCTTCTAATTCATGGGTTTGGCATTTCTCATTAGAACTCTGAATATAGTCTTTGTGCTTTTGCTAACGTCATGAATCTGATTGTATTAATATGTTCTCAAGGCAGAACTTATAAAAGCAATTTTCTAGTCTACCATAAAATATTCATAAGAATACAGGCTTTTTTTTGTTGTGTTTTGTTGATGTGTTCATTAATCAGAAAAGGTTTTATTGTTTTCAGGAGGACTCTGTAGGTCAGAAGCACTCTCTGCTTCTGTGGGGAACTCGTGGCATTTCAAATAGGATTTTTTTTTTTTTTTTTTCAAGACTGAAATAGTAAGAGTCGGGGATGACGCAGTCTTTGCCGAGACTCTGAATGGGGATTGTGGTCGTAATCTCTGCAGCTGGCGCCCCACACTCGGGTGTTCTGGGGGGATGAGTCCCTTTGAATGATAAACGGGAGGTTACCCAGCATGGCACAAGTTAAAGCTGTTATGGAATCATAGATTGGTTTGGGTTGGAAGGGATCTTAAAGGTCATGTCATTCCAACCCCCCTGCCATGGGCAGGGACACCTCCTTGCTCAAAGCCCCCCTCCAACCTGGCCTTGAACACATCCAGGGATGGAGCACCCACAACTACTCTGGGCAACCTGTGCCAGTGTCTCACCACCCTCATGGTGAAGAACTTCTTCCTGAAGAATTTCTAATTGAATCTCCCCTCTTCCAGCTTGAAGCCATTACCCTTCATCGTATCACTAGATAGCCCTTGTAAAATGTCCCTCCCCAGCTTTCTGGTAGGCCCCCTTCAGATACAGATCAGGGAGTAAAGACGGGAGTCATTTATGGCAAGGCATGATCACAAATTGTGGTGATTGCAAGTAGTATTGTACTCCGAAATTGGAGATTTTTTTTAACACGCTGAAAGCTTTTCTTTCCTGCTTTTAGGAAGCACAGTGTTTGGATCATAAAGGTGTGTGTAGGAAACTGCATGCGAATTGAAGAGAAAATTGCATTTAACCTAAATAGTGTTAGATAAATTCAATGAGCTCTGTTGAGGATAAACAGCTTTACATGGAGGCTGGTTAAGCAGGAGCGAGTCACTGCTACCTCTGTGTTAGTACCACTGACCTTTAGTCCACATGTATAAAAGACGGGACATGTTATCGCCAGGTGCTGAGAAATCTTTGGCTGGATATAAAAATAGTCAATGCATTTAAAAGGCTTGTGCTTCACAGAGCCCACTACTCTGTTTTGTTTACTGGCTCATTGGGTTTGATCCTCTAGGATTAACTGTTTCAAGCTCTCCTGGAGTCTTGAAGGCTATAAAGTTGCATTAAATTATAGAATCATAGACTGTTTTGGGTTGGAAGGGACCTTAAAGATCATTTAGTTCCAACCCCATTGCCATGGGCAGGGACACCTCCCATCCAACATGGCCTTGAACATATCTAGTGATGGAGCATCCACAGCTTCCCTGGGCAACCTGTGCCAGTGTCTCACCACCCTCACAGTGAAGAACTTCTTCCTCGTTTCTAATCTAAATTTCCCCTCTTCCAGTCTGAAGCCATTACCCCTCTTCCTGTCACTATAAGACCTTGTAAAAAGTCCTGTTGTAAAAAGGGTTTCTTGCAGGTCCCCTTCAGACACTGGAATAAACTCTACATTATTTTGGGGGAGTTTTGGAGGTCTGGGACACTTGTTTATACGTTTGGGAGGGGGGAGTGCACCAAGAGAGCTCCAGCAATGTTGTGCTCATGTCCGTATCCAACCTGTCCGTATCCAATCATTTCCACATTTCCCATGCACTGGTGATGGTCAAGCTTGCCTACATCCTTACATTGGGCAGTCTCTGTGGTTTGATTTGGTGGGGTAAGACTGAGCCAACTTGTACAGGTCTGTCTCAGCTTCTTTTAAAGGTGGATCTGATTTGTGCTGGGATTTTTGCTGACATGGAAACTTGACTCTTACTTTGCCAGAACACGTCCTGTTTCCCACAGTCCTTGTAACAGCCAATGATTTCAGATTGCACTATGGTGCTGGAGCAGGTACTGTATAGATACAGGGGCTGTTGCAGGGTTGCCTGAGATTGAGAAGTACTGGAGGAATCCAAAATGTTCTTCTGTCACTGAAACCCTGGCAAAGCTGGATTTAATTTCAAGCATCATATCTAAAATGAGCGAAGTTTCTGAAGCGATAGCCCGTGAAACGAGATGGCCTCTGCAGGCTGATTTCAAGCTGTCAGTTCCCACTCGTGTGTGGGGAAAACGGATGAAGAGGGTGTTTTTTTTTTTTTCTGTGAGCAGCTGCAGCCGTTGCCATGGGGATGTTCTGTGGGCAGGAATGGGAAGGGGCTGACCGTGGTACACACCACATGGGGAAGGCATTGGCTATTCTCAAGGAGGGCTCGGGAGCCTGGTGTTTAGGTGGGTTGGAATAGGCGAGAGTGTGGCGTTCTCCCTGGCTGTGGCTCAGCGACCTGCAGCAAGGAATCACAGCTCTGGTCATGCGGGGGAGAGGGAAAAAGGCCACAGGAAGGAAAACAATGGGGAAGTGAACGGAAGAGTTCGTGGGTTGAAAAATAGCAACACTTCCAGTAATGTGACCTTTTGCAAAAAATGTTTCCATCCAACAACAACAAAAGAAAAAGACTTCTCCAGGCACAAGCTGAGTGTAGGGTGGGGAAATCAGGCTGATCTTGCATGCATCCTGCACTCCTGCAGCCCCACTGCCTGCTTTGGGGGGGGGTCCTGGGTGACAGAGCCAGTAATGGGGAGCTGGAGGTGACCCCTGCACTTCCTGAACTTACCTATGAGGATGTTATGGGAGACAGCGCCAAAAAATTACGCACCTGCTTCCCATCGCTGCCAGCGCTGCAGCATCACCCTGCTTCCTGCGAGAGCCATTTGCATCTTTCTGGTGGCTGCAGTTAGTCCAGTCTGTCACCAAAGCACATAACAATTTTTCCTAGATGCTTCATTACCCATTTGCTTTTGGCTAATCTCCTTTCCAAAGCTGGTTATAAAGGATACAGCACTTAGTGGGTTTCTGCATAAGTTTCTTAAAGCGGCGCCCTCATGTTTCTGATCATCAGTTGATCTGTTGTAAGTCAAGATTGATCCTTTCCATGAAGTCTTAGATTAATCTTTATCCTTCCTATTTCAAGTGATGCCTCTCTTACAAGGAAAGGCTGGGAGACCTGGGGCTGCTTAGCCTGGAGAAGAGAAGACTGAGAGGGGATATTATTAATGTTTACAAATATCTGAAGGGTGGGTGTCAAGTAGAAGGGTCCATGCTCTTTTCTCTGGTGTCCTGTGATAGGATGAGAGGTAACGGTCACAAACCGGAACACAGGAAGTTCCACCTCAACACAAGGAAAAACTTCTTTCCTGTGAGGGTGATGGAGCCCTGGAACAGGCTACCAAGAGAGGTTGTGGAGTTTCCCTCTCTAGAGACTTTCAAACACCACCTGGATCTATTCCTGTGTGGCATGCCTTAGGTGATCCTGTTCTGGCAGGGGGGCTGGACTTGATGACGTCCAGAGGTCCCTCCCAACCTCTACCATTCTATGATTCCAAAAGTGGAATGCAGGTTTGTGTTTTGAGTACACAGAGGTAGAATGGTATCAAGAAGGATCATGTGTGATGTGTTCAAGTCTTTGCTTTTAGAAAACATTTATTCGTAGAAGGTGGTGGCTGGAGGGAAAAACTCCTTGAACTCGGAATTCCTGTAGTGCTTTTTTACTATTTGAAAAATTATGCTGTTCTTGATTCAATCTATGGTTCCTCAAAGTCTTTGCTGGAGACCATATGAGATCTAGATCCCTGCATGAATGGACAATACACTCACCCCTCCTTTTCTGCTTTCATGTTGTAGTTGATGTGACCACAGCACTGCCCTTGCAAGTTGCACCGACTTCAGTCCCGATGGATCTGCGCCTGGACCACCAGTTTTCCATGCCCGTGACGGAGCCAACACTGCGGGAACAGCAACTGCAGCAGGAGCTCCTGGCACTCAAGCAGAAGCAGCAGATCCAGAGGCAGATCCTCATTGCAGAGTTCCAGCGGCAGCATGAGCAGCTCTCCCGGCAGCACGAGGCCCAGCTGCATGAGCACATCAAAGTAAGCACACACATGCACTGGGTAGTATGTGGAAGCATCCCCTCAGCAGGAGGTGCACCAACAAATTTATTGGGGAGGGAATATTGAATATTGTACTGGACTTGGTAACCCCTGTTTAAAGAATGACCCTTTTGTAAGAGGGTGCAAGCACCAAGATTTAAAAGGGGGACAGGGTGGAGAAGAGGAAGCAAGGTAAGCTGGTGTCATGGTAAACATTATCCACCTGTCTGCATGTATTCAGAAGTTCGGTGCCCCACTGCCAACAGGTGGCTTGCTTTCAGTAGAATTTTACCCAACAAGGTGGCTTTAAGGGCTTTTATCCTCTGCAACACTCCAGACTTGGGGAAGAGTGGCTGAAAACTGCCTGGTGAAAAAGAACCTCAGGGTGTTGGTCGACAGCTGGCTTAAGATGGGCCAGCATGTGCCCAGATGGCCAAGAAGGCTGCCAGCATCCTGTCTTGTATCAGCACTAGTGTGGCCAGCAGGACTCGTTCCCCTGGAGTCAGCACTGGGGAGGCTGCACCTTGAATCTTGGGTTCAGTTTTGGGCCCCTCACTCCAAGAAGGACATTGAGGGGCTGGAGCATGTCCAGAGAAGGGCAGTGAAGCTGGTGAAGGGTCTAGAGCACAAGTCTTGTGAGGAGCAGCTGAGGGCCCTGAGGTTGTTGAGCCTGGAGAAAAGGAGGCCCAGGGGAGAGCTGCTCACTCTCGACAACTCCCTGAAGGGAGGTTGGAGCCAGGTGGGTTCTGTCTCTTCTCCCAAGGAACAACTGACAGGACAAGAGGAAATGGCCTCAAGTTGCATCAGGGGATGTTTAGGTTGGACATTAAGAAAAATCTCTTCATCGAATGGGTTGTCAAGGCCTGTCCAAGGCAGCCCAGGGCAGTGGTGGAGTCCCCATGCCTGATGGTATTTAAAAGGCACATAGATGAGGTGCAGAAGGAAACAGTTTAGTTGTGGGCGTGGCAATGCTGGGTTAACAGTTGGACTTGATGATTTTAAAGGTCTGTCCCAGCCAAAACAAGTCTTTGATTCGAGGTTACATGTTACTAATACCAGATACTTGGGACTCGAATAGGATATAAGCTGCTTGCTGGATGTATGCCATCCGTGCGAGGTTCCAACCGAGTGTTGGACCTTAGTGTCTCTGCAGGAATGGGAGCTGCAGGTGCACTGGGTGTGGATTGCTCTTCACCATGAGGTTTTTCAGAGTTGCATGGTGCAAGTCAGGCAGCGGCCAGGTGCTTTGTGCTGCTCCATTGCACAGGGCGGAGAGGAAATGTAATGCTGAGCATAAGCAGGAAGTACAGTTTAGAAGATGGCTGTTGCATGGTGGAAATGTTAGACATTATATAAATATTTCACAGTGATAGACGATTGCTATGGTAACATAAGCTCTCGGAATTGCTAATATGCTCTTTTTTCAAAGGGGGATTAGCGCTGCACATGGTAAATAGCGTTAATGTAATATTAAAAAGCAACCTCGATTCAACCTTATATAACTTTCATTTTAATACAAAATACGTGTCAGCGCAGGGAAGGGAGGATTAAAAGTTAATGGTGTGTTATTTACAGGCTTTTCAAACGCAGATGTGAGCCTGGGTTTGTATGAACAGTTGCTGTTTGAGGACGGATAAATGGCAAATGCCTGTCTCCTTAGTGTACTCTTCAGGATGAAGGTGTGGGGAGGTGTATGTGTGTAAATATACTTTATATATAGTCATATGTATGTACAATTAGTGTATATGTATGTGTATGCACATGTCTATAGGTACAAATTTCTGCCTGAGTAGCACAAGAACAGTTACAACACCTGCCATTCACATCGTATATTCCAAGAGGAAAGGATGGGAAATGCCTGTGACAAATATTTTCCTTATTTCCCTGTAATTGCATGTGCATTTAGAGGTTTCTCTATTAAAAATAAGAAAGGGTCATTGAGATTTAATGGACAAGCTCTAAGTGCTGATGATAAGAACATATTTGTTCTTATTTATTTTCAAGCTGTGAGTGATTCTGCTAAAAGTCTGCGTTAGAAGGAAGTCAAGATTTAATTTTGAGAAGCCAGTTAGCACAGTACACCTAGATCGTGAGGTAGTGAAGCTCTTCCTCTAATGTGGAAGCTTGGGTAGATGAAGGATTTAAAATAGGAATGATATAATCCTGTAAGAAAAAGGATGACCTGCAAGGTGATCTCCCCTACTAGTAAGTGTGTCATCATGCCCAGAATTGCTTTAAAAATAAACCAGCACATTATTGAAATAAACCCCGTGATGTCTCACCAATAAAATAAACTCTAAACCACGTACCAACGTATAATTATGATGCACTGTCTTTCGGAATACATACTTCTTGCCCACATTTAGATGACTTTTTAAGCTGACTTTCTAAAACTGGCAACTGTGTTAAGTCCAGTGGCTATAGGTGTAGGGAAATTATTTTTTTGCCCAGAGAACTAAAATTCATAGGCTCATATTTGAACTTTGTCCAGCTCATAAAAAAAAAAAAAAGCAGGGGGGATATTAAAGCAAATAATCCCCATTTGTCCTGTGCAAGTGAAGTGCTAGGGTTTGAACTGTGAAATTCATGTTAGAAATGGTCCTAAAATGAAGATGCAGAGCTCTTTTTGGAGGTATTTAAAAAAAAAAAATCAGATGCTTGATGCATGTAGTAAGCATCCTATGTGCACAAACGCATTCATGCCACGCTGCTCCAGGGTCTAAGTAGATGTGCTGGTCTTGGCTGTGTCCTTGGCCTGGGAAGGAGCAGGGGTGTGGATGTGGTCTATCAGCTTTTCTGTTTACTCAAACAGCAAATCTTTGGGCTAAATACATGTAAGAAACTGCAGATTCTTGACATCCTCTTTGGGAATTCAGAATAAGTTAGATTCATTCAGGACATGGACCTTCAACAGGATATGGACCCATTGGAGTGGGTCCCAAGGAAGGCCATGAAGATTATCAGAGGGCTGGAAGAGCTCTTCTCCAAGGACAAGCTGACAGAGTTGGGGTTGTTCAGCCTGGAGAAAAGAAGGTTCCAGGGAGTTTTTATAGTGGCTTTCTAGTATCTGAAGAGGACCTACAAGAAAACTAGGATAGGACTTCTGACAAGGGCTTGTGATGATAGTACAAGGAGTAACAGGTTCAAACTGGAAGAGGGTAAATTTAGATTAGGAATTATGAAGAAGTTCTTCACTCTGAGGGTGGTGAGACACTGGCAGAGGTTGCCCATGGAAGCTGTGGATGCTCCATCCCTAGAAGTGTACAAGGCCAGTTTGGACAGGCTTTGAGCAACCTGCTCTAGTGGGAGGTGTCCCTGCCCATGGCAGTGGAGTGGAACAAGATGATCTCAAGATCGCTTCCAACCCAAACCATTCTGTGACTCATTCGATGGTTGACTTTATGTCATTACTGATGAGATGAAGAATTTCATTAGTCTCTTGTCTCCAAAGTGAAGTGTTCAAGATGCAGAAATAGTTCTGACTGAGCAATGGAGTTGTGACCTTCTTAGATGAAGGTGGTATATACTCTGAGTTTACGTTGTTGTAATGAAAGTGTTGTGAGTCCATCACTTCTGTGAACATACACTCCAAAGTTCCTTCTTCCGGTGGAGATGAAGTCTCACTTGGGGTGAGAAAAGGCTTGGAAACCTAAATCTGCTCAGATTTCTGTGGATTAAGCCTTGAAGAATGACTGATAAGTAGACTGAACTTGCAGAGCGCCTAACTGCTGCACCAGGTTTGTTTCTGCAATATCTTCAATGTCTATCCTGACATTGGGGGGGAAAAACAAACCAAACAACAACAAACCAAAACAAACAAAAAACCCCAACCAAACAAAAGAGGGTGGATTGATTGTTTGGTTTTTTTTTTTTTATTTATAAAGTTTCAGCAGCTATTCTGAGGTGATTATGCATCTTGCAAACTTTACTTCCTTCCCCAAAATCTGGGGCTCCTGTAGCTTTGTTAGAATATTCAGCAGCAGCAGAACCTCAAAATCTAATGAAACAATTGAATGCAAAATTAGGAGTGCAAACAGCAATGCTCTGAACTTACTCTGATGTCAAACAAAATAGCAGTTCTTTGATATTCTCCCTGTCACTGCCTTCCATAATACTTTATAGTATTAAATCCTGCAATTGCTTTGTTAGGTATTTCTATGAAGGGAGGAGAATTTCTTCTTCTTAGGAAGTTTTACAGATCTAGCACTATCTAGAATCTATTAATTAGGCTTTTTTTCGTAACAGCCGCACATCCACCAGTTTAATCAGATGCAAAATGTTTGTTTGTTCGTCTGTTTGTGTACTGGAGCAGTGATCTCTGTGCTTTGTCCTGTCTTACACCTGTTCCTAAATCCCTTTACTTGCAATTCATAGAATCATTGAATCACAGAATGGGCTGGAAGGGGCCTTTAAAGGTCTTGTAGTGTGATGCCCCTGTACTGAGTAGGGACATCTGCAACTAAGGCAGGTTGCTCAGGGCCCTATCCAACCTCATCTGGAATGTTGCCAGGAATGGGACATTGACCACCTCTCTGGGCAACCTGGGACAGTCTCTCATCATCCTCAGTGCAAAACATTTCTTCCTTCTCTCTAGTCTAAATCTCTGTTTTTTACTTTAAACCCATCACCCCTTGTCCTGTCACAACAGGCCCTGCTAAAAAGTCTGTCGACAGGCCCTTTTAAGTACTGAAAGGCCACAAGGTCTCCCCAGAGTCTTTTTTGGGCTGAACAGCCCCAACTCTCTCAGTCTGGCCTCACAGCAGAGGGGTTCCAGCCCTCAGATCATTGCTGTGGCCTCCTCTGGCCCTACTCCAACAGTTCATCTTGTTCCAACTCCACTGTCTCTCCTGTGCTGAGGATTCCAAAGCTGGACCCAGCACTGCAGGTGGGTCTCACCAGAGGGGAAGAATCCTCTCCCTCAACCTGCTGCCCAGGCTGCTTTGAATGAAGACCAGGATGCGATTGGCTTCTGGGCTGCAAGCGCATGGTGCCAGCTCATGTCCAGCTTTTCATCCACGAGCACCCCCAAGTCCCTTCTCCGCAGGGCTGATTACAATCCATTCATCCCCTAGCCTGTGCTGATACCAGGGGTTGCACTAATCCAGGTGCAGGACCTTGCACTTGACCTTGTTGAACTTCAGGAGGTTCACACAGGTACACTTCTCAAGCTTGTCCAGGTCCCTCTAGATCGATTCCATCCCTCGGGCATCTCAGCCTCATCACTCAGCTTGGTGTCATCTGCAAACTTGCATTGCATCCTATTTTGTCAAGATGTTCAGGTTTGAGTCCTTTTGCACTCTTCCTCTTATTGATGTTGAATAGTTCTTTTTGAGAGGAATTTAGTGTCTAGGCATCTGGTTCTAAAAGTCAGAAATAGTTATGATGCGTTTTTAGGCAGCTCTTCTGTATTTTGGACAGACGTACATACAGCCAGCATTGCTAAGTTACAGTAAACAGCGTTAGGAAGGTTTTGAAGAGTTTGTTCCTTTGAAGTGTTAAACCCTCAGTGAGTGCAGGAGGAATCGTGTCTTGTGTTTGTTTGCCTTCTGTCATTACTGTGGTTTTGGTGTGAACAAAGCAACTTTTCTGACTCAGTGTGAACAAAGAAGGGGGGAACACCTCTCCTTCCCACCCCCCAAACAAAACACCAGTAGAAGAAATATCTTAAAGTCCTTTTAAGTATATGAAACTTGGCTGGAAAAATGCTGGCATGTTGTTCTTGTTTTTCTATTCAAGTAGATAACTTTTTCCTATTGAAATATGAAGTTTGGGCATTTTCCAGACCTTGGTTTTATTCCAGCAGCTTGGTTTTAATCATCTGACCGAATGCAAGAGAAGATGACGGGATGGTCGCAGTTGTTCTGCCTGCACATGCGATCCCTTCCCTTGTCCCTGTCGTGAGCAGTCTGTGCTTTTGTAGACATTTGTATTTTGGAAGAAATGGCCTCCACGCAAAGGTGGCAAATTCCAGAAGATCGTGCAACTTGGAGAGACAGGCTACAAGTCTATGAGTGAAACGATATTTGCGGAAGAGGAAGTATAATGGAGAAAGTTAGAGCTTGGCACACAGAATGAGAAGGATCATTGCATGTGTGGAGTAAATGAAAAAAAAACGGAAAATAAGCTGAGCCTTCTAGACTGTGCACTGTACAGAAATAGGGGAAAACATCTTCTGCAACTACAGTGCAGCTTTGCAGATTGATGAGGGTCAACACCCAAAAGTGGTGTGAGAAGGCCGGTGAGCACCAAGAGCTGCTGTGGGCTGGCCAGAGGCAGAGGCGATGACTCCTCTCTCCTGTAGCCACTTACCTTCAGTGAGATGGATTTTCCACTCAGACGTGTCTGGCCAGATGGGTAACAATATTTATAGCCTCCAAATCTCCCTAAACAAAAACAAGGATGGAGTAAAGAGCCTGGCGCCCAGGCCATTGCTGGTGAGACGGTGGAAAGCTTCTCCACAGGTCCCATCGTGAGCTTTGCTTGACCTTTGGTTGCAAAGGGTTCGGCAGTGAATTTTTTCCTTTGTGAGTCACTCATTCCCAGCCAAGATCAGCTGGAAGTCACCAAAAGCTTTTCCATTTGCCTTCTTGGTCAAGGGCCGGAGCAAGATGATTGAAGAGGGGCAGGATACACAGTTTGGCAGGGTGAGAGGCACCTCGGGCAGTGTGAGCTCAGCGGGGACGTGAAGGATGTGGTGGGTAATGTGGTTCAACTCTTCCATGCCTGCGCTCCCTGAGATCAGAGCAGGGTTTTTCCGAGTTCGGGCTGTTTTATAGCTGAAGCCGGAAACTTACTCAGGATGCTGACACACATCAGCATTAGCATGTGACAGCAGACATCAGATGAATCCACATGCCCATGGGATAGTAACATGGGCAAGCAGCTGAGCCTCACCACTCCTCATGAACCTGCAACCCTAACCTGGAGGCATGCAAAGATGTTCATTCTGTCATCAAAAACTATTCCTGTTTTTCCTATCATCTGAGAAAAGAGTATTTGTGCACATCAACGCTTAGTCTGCACATCCAATGTACACAGCATGGTCACAGAAGTCACGAACAGTGAAGGGAGCTTTGTGACAGTGTCCGCTGAGGAGTGATTCTGAAATTTTCTTTTTATTAACGTGGCTCTTTCCTATGTTTAACAGTGTGCTGTGCTGCCTAATGGCTATATGGCAATAAATAAAAATCCGTGGAATGTTTTCAGCTTTGTTTTCAGCAACCTTCAGATGAAGCCTGAGGAGATGGTTCTGATAGTTTTTACTGGTTTCAGAGGATGATTTTTTTTTTTATCAACATAGCTTCCGAGCCATGATTGAGAAACGGCGACACATCTGAGGGTTAGCCCCTTGTTGGGAGACATGGGGTGAAGCTCTCTGGCAATTTCTTATTCTTGTTTTGAAAAATAAAGGTCTTTCAGGAAATCTTCTGGACAGATTTTGCAGTGCCTTAAGGAAAGTACACATTTTTTCCAAAGATACCTAGATTTAATGGGCGTCATTAATATGGGTGTGTTGAGAAAAGTGTTACCAGAAAATTGAGGGAGGTTCTTCTCCCCCTCTACTCTGCCCTGGGGAGGCCACATCTGGCGTTTTGTGTCCAGTTCTGGGCTCTCCAGCTCAAGAGAGTCGGGGAAGTACTGGAGAGAGTCCAGCGGAGGCTATGAAGATGCTGAGGGGACTGGAGCGTTTCTGTGCCAAGGAAAGGCTGAGACACCTGGGGTTGTTTAGCCTGGGGAAGAGAACACTGAGGGGGATCTTCTCAAAGCTCATCAATACCTCAAGGGTAAGGATCAAGAGAATGGGGCCACACTCTTGTCAGTGGTGCTCAGCAACAGGACAAAGGGCAACTGGCACAAGCTGGAACCCAGAGGTTCCGTCTGAACAGGAGGTAAAGCTTCTTTCCTGTGGGGCTGCCCAGAGAGGTTGTGGAGTCTCCTTCTCTGGATGTGATCCTGGGCAGCCTGCTCTTGGGTGGCCCTGCTGGAGCAGAGAGGTTGGGCAAGATCACCAGACATTCCTTCCAATCCCCATCATTCTGTGATTCACATTGATGCTAAGGTGAGAAACTGCTCTTTACTTTCATTTGGAGCCACCTACCCTTGGCAAGGCAGGTTTCCTTGCAGGTTAGCTCTTCGGGCACAAATTGCATTGTCTTTTAATGTGTCTTCTTTCAGTGTAGCCCTGATGGTGCCTAGAGCCTTTTCTTGGTGGCCTCTCCATGTCTATTCCTATTTTACAGGAAGAAATGTGCTTCTTTCAAATCTGCTGATGGGGTTGGTGTCACCTGATTCTCTTTTTCAGCTGTGCTGGGGGACACCTTCCCCGTGCCCCCAGGCTGGGAATACTGAAGGTGGCACCTTGGCTCCTGCAAAGCATCCCCTTCCCCGCTCTGTCCTGCTCTTCACGCTGGGCTTCAGAATGGCAAACTTCCATTTTACCACATGCTCCGTGCCCTGACTCTTGTCGCTGAGAGTGTCTGCTCCATCCTTCCTTCCTGCCTGCAGCAGCCAGTGGCGAGGGACTCCCTCTGCTTATTTCTGTGCCCCTCTTCTGCAGAGTGCCTGTTCCTCACAGCCTGCATCGTTTTCAAGAGAAACTTAAAAAGCCCAGAGATACCAAGTGTCCGCCTCTGTCTGTGTCCTGACGTGATAGGATTATTCATCTCCGAAAACAGCAGCTGGTTACAGTCAGTGGTAAAAAATCAGACTGAACATTTTGTGCTGTGTTACTACTTCAGTGTGTTGTATCATCCTCTCTTCCTATTTCTAGATGGCTTCCTGTTCTTCTTCAGTGACCTTGCATTGCTTTTCTGGTACATGGAGCTAACTTCAATATTTAGACCCGTATCCTGCAAAACTTAATTTCTAATGGAAGTAACCCTGGGGAAAGCTTTTGTAAGATCAGAACCGTTGCTCTCTTTGAAGGGTGAAGGTGACTTTCCTCAGCCTCAAAGTCAAGATCTTTTCCAAGAACAGCAAGGACAAATGTGCGCACAGAGAGGGTGGGTAGTGTCAGCAAGTACATATAGCAGCTTGGACACCTGTAAGCCACATCTCTCAGTTGATTAAGTTGTCGTTCAGCAGGCTGGGTTAAATTTGGGCATCTCTTTACCTAGCATTGGTGGTTTCTAGACTGAAGCTGGATTGCTCAGCCAGGAGAGTTGTCCACCCCCTGGTACTTACAGAGCAACCTTAAAACTGGCAAAAGAAGTGTGTTGCCTTTTGGGTTCTTTTTCTGTCAATGTTTATCAATTTCTAAAGGGTGGGGGGCAAGAAGATGGTGCCAAGCTCTTTTCAGTAGTGCCCAGTGGGGGACAAGGGGCAACAGGCACAAACTGGAACCTAGGAGGTTCCATCTGGATGTGAGGAGAAATTTCTTTGCTGTGAGGGTGCCAGAGCCTGGCCCAGACTACCCAGAGAGGCTGTGGTGTCTCCTCTGGAAAGATTCCAAACCTGCCTGGACAATGCAATCCTGGGCACCCTGCTCTGGTTGACCCTGCTGGAGCAGGGAGGTTGGACAAGGTGATCCCTAGAGATCCCTTGCCACCCCTGCTTTTCTGTGATTCTTCTGAGATAGGCCACTGTTTGTTGACTGGAAGGGGCAGAATCTGAACTCCTTTTTTCTCCAGTTATGAGGTCTATAAACCAGCGTTTGTGATGCAGAAACCTCAGTCAAAAGTGAAGCCACAGTTCTTACTGCAGCCAGTGGTCATGGTGTGGCTTTCATCTAATACAGGTGTGAATCCCTGTACTGGTGTCCGTGGAGTCTGCTGGTCGCAGCCAGCCTCGTCCTCCTGAGATTTACTCAGTCTCTTTGCTTAGCAGTTCACAACTTTGTGGGAGAATATGGAGACTTTCTGACCCATCAATGGTGGGAGATGAAGACCTTGTTACCTTCTGAGCTTGGCTGCTCCACATGCCTTTGCTGAATCCGAAGAAGAGATATTCACCCAGTGCATTTTCTTCTTAATTAATCTCCTGAAGTTGAACTTAAATTAGGCTGTCTTTTGGGTGTTACGAAGGCTAAATGTGTGACATGAATGGCAGAGTTCACTGACTGGCAAACAGATACAGGATCTGTTTTTTGGTAACACATGCTATCATGTGATGTCAAACAGCTTTTGAAGTGGTCAGATTGATTTTTTTATAGCATGAGTTTGTCTCAGTAAAATGTGTGAGGGGCACAGTGTGTTTTAGTTTTGTTTTTTTTTTCTTAAAGCTAGAAGCATTATGAGCTCTATTTGATTTGGAATTTTGAAATAAACAGAAGATGTTTGCAGTTCACACATCTGAATTTTCAAATCCAATTTTATCTTATTTTGGAACTAGATAAAATATATTGGAAGTAGCTAGGGAAAATCAGGACAGGGGTAGAGAAATAGCCAAGTGGATCCTGTCCTGATCAATAGCCACCTGAACACAAACTGTGCCCAGATGGCCAAGAAGTCCAGTGGCATCCTGGCTTGTATCAGCACTAGTGCGGCCAGCAGGACTAGGGCCCGGATTGTCCCTTTGTACTCTGCACTGGGGAGGCTGCACCTCGAATCCTGGGTTCAGTTTTGGGCCCTTAGCTCCAAGAAGGACATTGAAGGGGTGGAGCATGTCCAGAGAAGGGTAACAAAGCTGGTGAAGGGTCTAGAGCACAAGTTTTCTGAGGAGCAGCTGAGGGACCTGGGGTTGTTCATCCTGGAGAAAAGGAGACTCAGGGGAGAGCTGCTTGCTCTCCACAGCTTCCTGCAAGGAGGTTGGAGCCAGGTGGGTTCTGTCTCTTCTCCCAAGGAACAACTGACACGACAAGAGGAAATAGCCTCAAGTTGTGCCAGTAGAGGTTTAGGTTGGATACTAGGAGAAAATTCTTCCCCAAAAGGGTTGTCAAGGCCTGTCTGAGGCTGCCCAGGGCAGTGGTAGAGTCCCCATCCCTGGAGGGATTTAAAAGCCATATAGATAAGGTACAGTGGGGCATGGTTTAGTTGTGGCTGTGGCAGTGTTAGGTTAGTGGTTAGACTTGATGATCTTGAAGGTCTTTTCCAACCGAAATGATTCTGTGATGCCAGGAAGATTGACCCGTTTTGAACGCCATTGCTGGTAAATTGTCATGAGTGTGTAGTTCACGTTGCTGTGTATGGTCTCTTAACACCATTGAGTTGTTGCATGGGACAGTGAGGTTGCATTTAAAATGTAAGTTATGTTGTGAATAACTTCATTCATGTACACACAATATGAACAATGTTGTTGGATTAATGTCTGTGTTTAAGTTTCCAGTTTAACTGGTGGCCAAGCATAAAAATTATAAATATTTGGTGTTTATGGTGATGGCATCATACCTTTAAGTATGACGCTTCTGCTGCACTCACATGAGCTTCCAATGATGGTGGAAATTCACTGTTGGTATGCAGCCTTTCCCCAGGCACCACACGTGCTGGAACTGTCACTGCCTCATGTCAGATGATGACCGACACTTTGAAGTCTGCTTCACCCCTGTGTCCACCCTCCAAAATCGCATGGGAGTGGTGGCTGATGTGTGTCAGCAGCCACACTGACAGAAATGCTATGGACTCCATCCTCGCTGTTTTTCTCCTCTTGGTTGTTGGAGAAACCCATCAGGAACACTTGAGTAAGGTTTCTCATCCCTGCTAGCTTTGTGATTTGGTTGCTCTTCCTTCATGCAGGTGATGAGTGGACACAGCCATGCTCCTCCTTCTCTTTAGTCGTATTTCCTTCTTTGAGATGATCAGAATCGAGTGGTGACTCCTCTGGCTGCTTCTGTTACAGGATCTCTTTGTCCTGTATCTCCACTCTTGATACTGATTTCAGCATGACATTCCCATTCCAGCTCATCATGGAATCATTAGGGTTGGAAAGGACCTCTAGGATCAACAGGTCCAACCTTCATCCTAACATCTCTCTATCCATTAGACCATAGCCTCAAGTGCAACGTCTGCCCGTTTTTAAACACCTCCAGGGATGGTGACTCCACCACCTCCCTGGGCAGCCTGTTCCAGTGCTCTCACTGTTCCACTCTCTCAGTGAAGAATTTCTTCCTAATATCTAATCTAAACCTCCCCTGATGCAACTTGAGGCCATTTCCTCTCGTTTTATTATTAGTAATTTGGGAGAAGAGACCAAGACCAGCCTCTCTACAACCTCCTTTTAGGTAGTTGTAGAGAGCAATAAGGTCTCCTCGCAGTCTCCTCTCCTCTAGACTAAACAGCCCCCGTTCCCTCAGCCTCTCCTCATCAGCCACGCTTTCCAGACCTGTCACCAGCTTCACTGCCCTTCTCTGGACCCACTCCAGCACCTCACTGTCCTTCTTGCACTGTGGTGCCCAAAACTGCACACAGTACTCAAGGTGCCGTCTGACAAGTGCCGAGTACAGGGGCATGATCACCTTCCTACTCCTGCTGGTCACACTGTTTCTGGTATAGGCCAGGATGCCGCTGGCCTTCTTGGCCACCTGGGCACACTGCTGGCTCATGTTCAGCCGGCTGTCCACCAGCCCCCCCAGGTCCCTTTCTGCCAGGCAGCTCTCCAGCCACTCATCCCCAAGCCTGTAGCATTGCCTGGGGTTGTTGTGACAGAAGTGCAGGACCCAGTCGTCCACGCCCTGCACTCCCAAAACAGTTCACAGCGGACATAACTTCTCCTCGGAGGAGTAAGGTCTGATCACTTTATGGCATGATAGTCTTATTTAACATTAGATATCAGATTAGATCTAAAGAAGAATTCTTTTACAGAGGGTGGTGAGACACTGGCCCAGGTTGCCCAGAGTGATGGGAGATACCCCATCCCTGGAAACATCCCAGGTGAGGTTGGACAGGGCTCTGAACAACCTGCTCTAGTTGCAGCTGTCCCTGCTCACTGCAGAGTCCTCATCTTGGACTAGATGAGGTTTAAAGGTCACTTCCAACCCAAATCATTCTACAATTCTTCCATGATCTGGGGTTCCTTCCTTTACAAAACAATTTGTATAGTTCTTTGATTTATAGAGATTCCTTACTGCTGTCCGTAGTGGGATGGATGTTCCCTGCTTCTAGTGCAAGGTGTATGGATTTGTCCTCCCCTTCAGTAATAACCACGGGAAGCACAGCAGAGGCAAGTGCATAGGAGTTTTCCTCAGCTTTAGAGGGGAAAATGGGAGAAGGAATTGAACATGCTGGGTGCTACAGATGGAGCTCAGTGCTTTCTAGAAAGGCTCTCAGATACTCTGCTTCTGGACAAAGTGTGAAAACCAGACTTGAGTAGCAGCCAGGGAGCACAAGGGCACATGAAAATGGCATTCCCAGCACTAGACCTTTGCGGATATTCAGGGCTTAGAGGGATGAAGCTGCTGCGCAAGCTTTTAGTAGAGGTGACCAGTAATGGCGTGGGAAGGAAACAAAGTTATATATCCATAGGTAAGCTGCCAAGCTAATAACATGGGATCTTTTCACCTTGAGCTGGCAATCAGGGAACGTAACCATCGTTCCCTTTCCTGGAGACCTTTGAGCCTATAAACTTGAACACCAGACATTCTCAGTAGGATATGTCTAACCGAGATCAGTCTCTTGCCCAGGAAGCTGTCGGCTGGGAAGGATCGTTTCCCTGCGTAGTGAAGAGATGCTGGCCACAGGAGCTTCTGGCACGGGACTGCCTGCTGTCAGCTTGCCTGATAGCTGGAAGGGGGCATGCCAAGTATACCTTCAGCTGCTGATGGGTCCAAGAAAAGACATGATAGACGTTCATTCTCCTGAGCTGTGCTTTCAGATTTTTGTGTCTTGGCTACTGCTGAAAACCACAACTTTCCTCCCCCCCCCTCCTATCTCCCAGTATAACTGATTAATTCTGACTAGCCTCCAGTGCTAGAGGAGATATCTGAAACATGCTGTGACGGAGCCAAGAGATGGAATCCTGAAACTGGAGCCGCAGACTGGGACTTAAGTAAACAGGATGGGGAGAACATCAAGCAGAGAGTTTGGCCAAAGGAATGGCCAGCATTGAGACACTTCTAAAATAACCCAATGCAACAGTCCTGCAGAAATCTGTTGACATCTCTGCTTTGCTTCCACCTGTAGCATGTTAAGTTGTTGCTAATGACTTTTCAGAGGGTGATTTGATGTTTATGCGTCTTGGCACGTTCTTTCTTTGTCATTACCTACAAGTTTTCTTTATCTTCACATAATCTGAGCTCCAGATCCTTGGTTTAGCCCCCAAAACTAGAATTTTGCCAAAGAGGGTGGCAAATGATTTGCTTTAAAAACGCTGTTAGTACCAAACCCCCAGCCTGGCTGCCTGCTAAGTGAAAGGACAATTACATGAAGTTTCTGAAAGTGTGTTTCTGGATCATGCCTTAACTTTGCCTTTAAGTTTACAAGTTCAGGGGGTGCTGAGATCATCTGCTTTGGGGTGGGTTTTTTGGGGTGTTTTTTTGGTCTTGTCTAGCATTAAGTTATCACTTTTGAAAATTGTATTTAACTTATGCATCCTTACAACTTCTTTGAAGCTATGGCCTCCATCAGAAGGGCAACTTCCTGTTCAGGGGCAGCAGGTGAAGTAGTTGTACAAAGGCTCTGAGCATGCCTGGAAGTTCTCAGACTGTGATCATCTAACAGGCTGGACTGTGCCAGCATGACCTTGGCCTCAGATGGAAACCACATGTATGTGTGAGGAGTGCTGACCCACAGGTGAAAGATCAGGCTGATCCGTCTTTGTTTCTTTCTACCCTGGCTGCTAGGAGGATGCAGGAAGTGCTTGCAAAATCCAACGAGCAGCAGAAGTGTTTAGAGTGCTGTCCCACCATGCTGGAGCACCTTCAGTAAATGATCTCAGGCATAGATCAAGATGGGAGTTTGGAGTTGGACACAACACTAAGCAAATTTGGATCCCAGGAAACATTTATCAGCAAGAAGTATGACAACTGTTGTTCACCCAGACGTGGATGTGTGATTATCTGCATGAGTAAGGGTGAGGTGTCTGGGTACAGAGTTTTATACTGCCTTCCACCTAATTGCAGTAAGCTATTCAAAATATCTATTATAAAAACCTAGGAGCCATAGTCTAAGCTTCAAAACCTCTCCTGCTTTGCAAATTTTAATCAGTGTTACAGCAATACGTGAAGTAAATGACAGAAGCACCTTTAAAGGTTGCTTGAGAAGGAAGCTGTAGAGGAGCGTGAGCAGAGAGCAGTGCCTGGCTTCTGGGGGGAAGAATAAGATAGTGTCTGTAAGGTACCAGGAGGCAGGAAGGACATGCATTTTTCCTTCTCATTTAGCAAATTGAGGAGTGGTTATGGAAATCTTAATGCAACATGTCTCTGTGAAATAGGTCCTCGTTCTCCCTGGTCAAGGTGATGTTTGCTGGCAGCACTGTGTGCTTCCTGAGAGGGCACTGGCTGGCTTCTGGGCTGAGGCTGCTGGAAGGCTTTGGAGCACTTACCTTTCCACTTTGATTATAAGGACTAAAGGAAACTTTTAGCTGCTCTTCACTTCAAAAGAGGCTTCTTTACGCAGTAGAAGTTGGCAGTCTGCTTCCTGATAAGGTGTCAGTCCTCATTCTAGGTAGATACACTCAAGAACTGAAGTGAGGAATGTGATGGCAAAACCCACCACACCGCTACGTCCTCACAGCTAGCTGGCAGTTGATAAATAGCTGGAAATGCTCTGCCTTCTCCGTATTGCATTTATTGATATTAGTATGTGCTAAAGGAGCACCAGCAACACTAACAACAGGTACAGTCAAACATTTGTGCAGTTTTCATAAATAGTGGAAGCAGCGACATTAAACAGATGCAGGAATCCCCACAGTTATAAATATTTACAAATATGTATTTTGGCAAGAGCACCTAATTCAGACGTTCCATAGATGCGCTTCCTGACGCAGTGCGTATGTTTGTCACACGGTACGCTCCTCAGTAGTCGAATTAGTCGGAATGCACGGGATTTCCCTTGGTGTATCACTTTGTGCTTCTCAAATATTTAAATTTCATTAGTTGGGGAAAAAAACACATCGCTCCAGCTACTCATGGGTGGTGAGGAGTTGTCAATTCATTTGCCAGGAAGAGACATCTAATGTATTATGTGCTACGTGAGCATCATCTCAGTAATTAATAATCCTTATCAGAGGCACCTCAGCATCTCTTGGTACTCTGTGAATCGCAGTTCAGGAGATATTTATGAATTCCTAACTTGGGCACTTTCCAAAAGAGTGGAAGATTGTGTCCCTCTCAAAATGCAGCTCTGGAACATTCTGACTTTAGGCATCAGGGTGTGTTTTTTCCACCAAGCAAGTCCAGGGATGGTTAAATGCCGGACCAAGCCCATAACATGTGGGCATTACCTCGGCAGAAGTAGTTTAGTGAATGGTGTGGAATGGGGGTAGGACCTTGCTGCAGTTGACCACACATGGGTCTGAATGCTTGTGACCTCTTAAAAATGTTCCTCAGTTGCTTTAACTGAAACAGAAGGTCGTGTTTCTCTGAAGTTTTGGTGTATTTTGTGCACAGGACAGCTTTTTGTATCGCAGAGTGGTAGGGGTTGGAAGGGACCTTTGGAGATCATCCTGGCCAACTCCCTTGCTAAAGCAGAGTCACCCAGAGCAGGGTGCCCAGGATCTCATTTTCCAGGTGGGTTTGGAATTTCTTCAGAGGAGGAGACACCACGACCTCTCTGGGTAGCCTGGGTCAGGCTCTGCCACCCTCACAGCAAAGAAGCTTTGCCTCCTGTTTAGATGGAACCTCCTGGGTTCTGTTTTGTGCCAGTTGCCCTTTGTCCAGTTGCTGGGCACTACTGACAAGAGTCTGGCCCCATTATCTTGCCCCCTCCCATTAGATATTGATCGGCATTGAGAAGATCCCATCTCATGAGACCTGTGTTAACAGATTTCCTACTCCTGTTAGTCGGTGGTAGGTTCTCTTGCTGTTTATGGGTCTTTCTTTACAAAGCATCAGCAGAAATACCCTTTTTTAAATAAGATAACTAAGTTCTAAACTCTCCAAATAGAAGACTGGGGCACAGTCTGAAATCAAGCAAGCTTTAAAGCTTATGATTTTAATTCGAAGAGCCTTTTTGCACAGAAAACTGATTTGATGGTTGTATTCCCTGAGGCTCTAATAAAGCAAGTCGGGTATCAGTAGCATCAATTCCAAGCAATGCAAGCCATGCCTTGGGTTGGCACCCCAGATCCTTTGCTGAGGTCCTAAGAGCAGCTGTGAAACCTAGATGCAATGTGGCAGGATCACCGGAGCCTTTCACTTGCCAAAATACACCAGTGTGGTTTGTTTTCAGCCCTAAGTGTGGAAAAATCTTTATGCCATAAGAAGATGTTGCAGTTCAGGCAGAGCATCCAAATGGGTTTTCTTTAGTCATTTTCTGAGACTACAGCAGACACCAACAACGTGATTTCTTTTTGCTTTTCGTGGGTACAGTTGGAAAGGTTGCTTCATTTATGTGGGTTTTTTTCTTTGTTTCTGTTGGGGTTTTTTTTCAACTTTGAAAAGACTTGGAAACTTTATTAAGAATAGACTTTGTGGAAACTGGGGTCCAAATCAGCAGAAACAATACATCCCTAATGAAACTTCTCCAAGCCATCCAGCTACAAATTGGTCTTTTCATTTACATTTCACTACAGATGTCAATGAAAGCACAGTTCCTTCTAAAGCACCCTAATGTATGTAAACCATCGCAGGAAGCATAGCGTGCGAAGCTTAGGAGACTGCAGATGGAGAGAAAAGGCTCCTGATTTCATAAAAATAACAAAACCTGTTTTAACATATTGTGCATTAAATATTGTTCATTTGCATACTTTTCTATGGCTAGGTTATAAAAGCCCACCATGTGGTGGACTTGTTGGAAGGCTGAAGAGCTACTCTTTCTCCAAATGGAGATGTGTTAGCGGAAGCTGCAGCTTAATTATAAAACAAAAATAACTAGTTTTCTCTCGGGGATTTTTTTGTGTGGTTTTTTTTTTGTAGGTTTTCAGAATCTGGATTCTTTTTTGATGTTGTTTACATAAAATTCAATAGAATTAGGAAGGGAAACATAGGTGCAATCACTGCAAATTCTGCTAACTGGTCTTCGGTGTTTTACAACAGTCTGCCTGCTTGGAACTGGCAGCAGCAGGGATGACTCCATCAAGAGTTTCCAGCAGATAGCCAGGCAGATTGTAAAGCACCTCTTAATGTTATTTTTTTGCATCCTTATATAGAATGGTGTAATTTTATGTGTGTTGTCTATAGCATATCCACAGATGAAACGTTGGGTAGTACAAATGTACAGGACCACAAATTAAAACAAGAAATGGCTGTCAAAAGCGTAGATAGAAAAAAACTGAAAAGGGAGAAGGAAAAATCAGTGTATGTGGCATTGGGAGCCTTGAGTAGGCACATGCTGTCAGGGTTTGGAGAAGTGTCAATTAAGGCATGTTCTCAGAGGGACAAGGTTCCTTGTCTTCATCGCTATGCCTTGCCCTGATCCCTTTCCAAATACAGGATTTTGTGAATCTGTAGCAGTGGGTGGTATCTGAGCACAGGCACTCATTAAGTCCAGCCTCGGAGAAGTCTCTTCTATCGCCAGAGCAGTTAAGGTTGCCAAGCTCAAAATCAGTCTGCTAGTTTATAAGCTGCCAATGTAAAGAGTTTAGGGTGGGCAAAAGGTGATGGGGGCAGTGGGGAGCCAGCCTGCTCCTAGCTTCAGGGTAGTTCACAAGAGGAATGAGAGCAGCCCCAGGAGTTGGCTTTAGCTGGTATCTTGCTGGAGAGGATGCAGATGAAATTGGGAGGTGGTAGATCTTAATTTGAGTTAGTCTGGGTTTTTTTAAGTAAAAAACAATTTCAAGTGGAAGTCGGGAGAAGTTGCCCTGTGCTGGGGTAAGTGCCTTCTGCAAGCCCTGTGGAGCTTGCATTCCACCCATTGTGGAGCTCCATTCACACCCAGCCAAGCTGCAAGCTCCTAAGGCTTTGTCCTTGTCTTCTGCTTTTCCACAACTGAGCTTGCTCCTGGACAGCTGTCCAGAGCAAAACACTGACAGGTACCACCCCAAGGCCCAGTGTATCAAACCCCCACCTCCTATCCTTGGGAGAATCATCCCTTCAGACCCAGAAAGGACGCTCTGGGCTGGAGAGATCCACCTCAAATTTCCCAAGAGATTGGTATGTCTATGCACATCTTCCAGGTGCTGGGATTTGAAAATCCAATGTAGAACTTGCACAGTGGACTGTTTCTCTGTTCTTCCTGTGAATGTGTGTGAGTTGAGAGGGCTGGGGTAGATCCTTCTTTGAGAGATTATTGGAAATTTTTTTTATAATTAATCAATTCTTTTATAATTAGGTTTAGAAATGGGTGTAATCATGCCCACAAGGCAGGTAGTGCTTTTGCATTTAGCTTGAGGTTTGTGAGACAGATGGGAAGTGACCAGCAGCATTTGATGAGGTTAGAAAGATATAGTTGTCCCAGTCCATGGGAACTTCTCTCTGTACTTAGGGAGAGGACTGTTGGAGAAATGAGGGTGTAAAGTCATATAATTAAAAGCTTATTCCAAAAAATCATATGCACAAGGGAATTAGTCTCTTAAAGCCTGTGCTGCTGATGTTGTATTTTGCTGCTGACTCAGTGCCCTCAACGATATTCCTTCAGTGTATGCTTTTGTACATAGTGAACACATGAGCATTTGTAATTAAAATATCCTAATGGGGTTTTACTTAAAACAGACAATGGAGAGAAAATGAAGATCCAGGGACCCAGCCGTCCCCTTTGGCGGTAGCAAAGTGGTTGGGGAAGCACCTATTTCGGCGGAAGTGTTTTGTCACTTTCTCAAATTAGGTGCTTTCTGAACAAGATTCTTCTGCTTGTAAACACACTATGCCCTGAAGCCTGGAGCATATAGTGCATAGTTTAGCATAAGTGCTATCCTGAACTAGAAGTGGGGCTACATGGAGAAAGCCATGGTGCAGGAGGCCAGGGATGAGGAAAATGCCTTTTTTCTCATTTCTATGAACTCAGTGATGTTCTTGTCACCTGACAGCAGCTTATGATTTAGCTCCAGGAAGTCTGTCAGTGTTAATTTGCTTTTTGCCCTTGTCCTTTCTCCACAGCAGCAACAGGAGATGCTGGCAATGAAGCATCAGCAGGAGCTTTTGGAGCACCAGAGGAAGTTGGAGCAGCACCGACAGGAGCAGGAGCTGGAGAAGCAGCACAGAGAGCAGAAACTTCAGCAGCTAAAAAACAAAGAGAAAGGAAAAGAGAGTAAGTAGCAAAAGCTCCCTTATCTCAGTGATAATAGGTAGAGGCAATGAATGGAAGCTGTAAAGCAGCTTTATAAAGCTGGAGAAACCTTCATGATAGCCTCTCTGGAGAGCTTGGTTGCACCAGGAGCTTATGTAAACTGTTAGGAGGTATTGAGGGTAAGAGGGAAACATATTTCTATGCTTTATCTTGATTTTTGTCTTTACTAAATGCCATTTTAGCGTTTTTCAAAAGGAATATTTGTCTCTTCACTTGATTTAACGTTTTTTGAAGTATTTTTGGCAGCATTCCTAATGGAGGCAGAATATTAAGCCCATAAAATGCACCAGATGCACACTGCATTTCTTTTTCTTGTACGTTTCTTAATTTCACTCTTTTAAGATGTAGCCGAGTTCTCGGTTCTTAGATTTAAAGTGTTTTCATTCAGAAAGTGCTTCTTTCATGAGGTTACAGATTGTGGCTGGCTTTCCCACGTGTCATTATGCACTTCATGAGATTCAGTGAAATGATTATGGCCTCACAATTTCCCTTATCAAAGACACTTTGGTTGCTTGTTCATTTTTCTTTTAGCAGTGAATGGGAGGAAAAATACCTTGCCAAGTTGTGCTGTCAACTCGTTAGGTCTTCATTGCAAATGAAATAAAGAAGCCTGTGATAGAAGAAGCGGAGAGGGATGAAGGTTGCCAGTAGATGAGATGCTCTCAGGGGACCAGGAACGAGATAAATCTCCAAGAACAATTTTTCTAGTAGAAAAAGGGGGTCTAGGAGACAAAAAAATACATTTGAAGGTTGAATTCCCCACTCCCTGCATGTGCATCATGCAAGGGCAAACTTAAATCTGCAGCCAAAATGAGGGGATGGACAGAACTACTCCATTATCGTCACAAAGCAGTTCAAGGGAGGTACAACAAGTCTGCATGTGCCTGGGTTAGGTTTTGTTCATTTTAAATATTAGAAAGACCATCATTGCATCAGAATCTACTTAAAAGCAGCAGTTTAACATTCAGGAGTGAGTAAAGGTGATGATGGTGCAGGTTTGGTGCTCTGCATGTCCATTTAGCTGCCGCATGCAATGTTTTCCATTTTCCTCTGACTGCTTTTATGTTATTTTTCCAAAGTAAAGGTAATCAGTTCGAAGTGTGTGAAAGCTTTGAGCATTTCCACTTCACCCTGCTCTTCTCATCAGCTGTTGATACAGTGTCAGTGTTTTGCTGGGCTTCACTGCAAAACTGGTATCTGGCTATTCTATTCTCGTTCAAGTAATTTGCAAATAAATAAAAAATTCCTGAATCTCTGTAAAATGGCAAAAGCATCGAAGCACCTTTTGGATGAAACACAAAGGTGTAGAGGAGAAAGCCATTATTTGGGGATGTTAAGTTGAAGATCCTGTTCCCATGGCTACAGTTTTATTTTTAAATTACTTTTTATTTAAGAGGTACTATGGTGTATAATCATTATAACACCTCAGCTCTTAAGAATACTTAAGCTATTTTTCTCACATTGGAACATTTCACTAAGCACAACACAGCTAAAATTGGCCTGATCTGAAATATGAAGATTGTGTATAGATGTATAGTTAAGTCTCCGTGTCCTCCACCACTGTTCCATCACTGTAAGCCAAAATACTTTGGTTTGTACCTTTTAGAAGGCAAATCACAAATTGCTTTAGGTGAACATAATATCAGCTCCTCATGTTCTCATCTCAGGAGTCTTAACCTGTCCCTTATGAGCTGATACCTGCTATCATAAACCTTGTGGATATGTTCGAGGCCAGGATATGTCCAAGGCCAGGTTGGATGAGGCTTTGAGCAATCTGGTCTAGTGGGAGGTGTCCATGTCGAGGAGGTTGGAACTAGATGATCTTTGATCAGGTGATGTTTCATCAGGGTATTAAGGTGTTTGGGGTTTTTTTAGGTGTTTTTTTGTTATGGGTTTGGTTGGATGAATACTATGAATATTCTGTGATCTTTAAGGTCCCTTCCAACTCAAACCATTCTGTGATTCAATTCCTTGCTTCTTAGGTAGCCTTGGACTATGGCTTCTCTTAGACTTCACACCATGATCAGCCCACACTGTCATTAAAGGCATTCTCCCATAAATTTCCATTTATTCTGTTCCTCTGCTCTTGTGTTATGCAACCTCCTCCTTCCACCAGATCCTGGTCCTGGGTCTGTCCTCCCTGGTTCTCTTCCCATTCCCCCTGCCTTAGCCTGTATTCAGATGCTAGTTGTCCCTGGAACAATACATACCTTGTTTTTGTCCCTGCAGTGGTAACCTGGCTTAATCTTTTGTCTCTTTAGAGCCATTCCATCTGCAGCACTTTGCTCTTTGTGGTTCTCTTCTGTTTCAAGTTCTGTCCCTTGATCTGCTCTTTGCTTCCTGCTGTCCTCAAGAGCTCTGGTCCTCTGAAAGGAACAGGCCAGATTCCCATCTTGGCTTTCCCCACCATGCAGAGCTGCTCCCCTAGAAAGAGCTGCTGCGTGGGCTCTTGCTCTCTAGTTCCTTCTCTCTCATCCTCTTTCACTCTGCCATGCCTCTTCTTTCAATTGGGGTTGAGTGTCCTGCTTCCTGCCTATGGATTTATTCCTTATGGATGGGCTTTTGATGTCTGATTTCTGCTCTTGTCCTCTTTGCTTGCACCCCTGCATGGTTTATATTGTTGTGTACGTGACAAGTCGGGCTACTCTGCCTTTGGAGTCCTCTTTAATAACTTTACTGGATGTTGCACACTGCCTCTGCCTGTAACAGCGTCACTAGGTCCAAAATAACCCACTATAGTCTATTAGTGAGCTGGATTGTTGGGTTTGGTTTTGGTTTTTTGTTTTGGAGTTTTTTTTCCACTTTTGATCTTTCAACTTAAGGGTCAAGAGCTGAGTAATGGTCAGAAGGTCTTTCATGACAGCTTGGTCCATGGCTTTGTTGTTGCCCAGGAAAGGGAAGCCTACACATTTTTATCTTGTTAAGCATATCTGGGGCCTTTCAGCTTCTAATTAAAGAGGAAGACATGCCAGGGGAGCTTTTGTAAACCTCAGGATCCAAAAATGTTTAGCTTCAAGTCTTCCAAGTAATGTCAGATTTATCCAAAACTGACAGAACACAGCCATGTTTGATTATTTTAAAGATGCTAATAGATGAAAGATGACACTTTTTGGAGAGAGAAGGCCTTTAAGCATGAATTTGTCACCTATTCTGGTCTAGCCATGTGTCTTGCTACACTCACATGAATTTATCTCCAGCTCCTCAGCTGAACTTCCCATTGGGCTGCATGCCAAACCTGAATTTGTAAAGCTAGTGAGAAAGGCTGGGCTCCAAAAAGGTGAATTTTCAAGCTTTTGAACACAGCTTTGGTGGTTGAACAGTATTACATCTTCAGGCAGTGCTTTGTAGAAATCTTGCAGTTTTTCTTCTTTTGGGAAGATACAAAAAATTTTTTTCCCTGGTCATTTGACAAATGCACCATGTTGTTGAATAGGATCCAGGAGACAAAAGATCACCCTGTTTTAAGCTTTTATTCCCAGTTGAGCAGAGAGTTTTCCTGGCCTTTGAATCTTCTTGCAGCCCAGATATTTTCCTTTGGAATTCTTGCTTTATGCCACGGTATACATGAACCATAATTTTCCACATGTCCTGCTTGCCAAACTTTCTATGCATTACTCCATCAGGAACTCTGCCCACAAATCTGTTCTGTCAACCGAATGATAATTTTAATCCATCATCGCAGGAAAACAGACTGGTCTCTATTGTGGAGGAAATAATGATTAGAAATGACACAATTGACGTTTTAACTCTATGCTACAAAATTCCAAAATGACTTTCTTCTTTAAATGTTAGATTTTCTTTTAGAAGAAGTGGATTGCACACTTGTAAATGAATTGGAATATTATGTAGGTCTTATTGTACGCAGACACTCTGGAACAGAGAGGTCCCTATTTATGAGAGTTTTCAAGACAAAATCTACATATGAGACATTGACGTTCGTCTCATTCTCCTTCTGCTTGCCAATGTGACATTTAAACACTCGAGTGTACACAAGGCCCTTTTTCATAAATACCTTTGATTAAAAGAAAGCTGGAATACCTAGCACAAGTGCTTTATTCTAAGGGTACTTTTATGCAAGTGTAAAACTCCTCTTCAGAAATCTTTTATAGTGAAATGATAAGTCTGTTTTCAAACATAAGCTGTGGTTATATGCAAAGTAAAAAAAAAAAAAAAAAGAGGAAAGCTCCTTACTGAAGGCACTTTGTTCTTTTCTCTTTGAAAGAAAAGTTCTTTTGGACTGGAAATCAAAGATTTAATTCTGAATCTTTTCAGAAATCTGAATTCTTTAAAGTATGTGAATTTATGAAATAACCTTTTTTATTTTTGACATTTCAGGTGCAGTGGCAAGCACAGAAGTAAAGATGAAATTACAAGAATTCGTCTTAAATAAGAAGAAGGCATTGGCACACCGGAATCTCAACCACTGCATATCCAGTGATCCTCGCTTCTGGTATGGGTAAGTGGTACTGGGCTTATCTTTATGATTCAGCCGGTGCCACCTTTTTCACGGTTGCTGGAAATATGGGGAATAGTCCTGATGTGTTCACTGGATGAACCAGAACAGTGATAGATCCAGGGTTTGACTTTGCTGTACTTCACAAAAATGCATTTATCAGAGGGTTTCAGTGTGAATAATCTTCTGTGATGGTCACATGTAAGTAGAGGTCTTTGCTGTTGTCTTTAATCCATGGTTATTCAACCTAACAAGGTCTACCATCAGGATCAACCTCTGTAAGTTATCTGTCTTTTCACCCTGCAGGTGTTTGTCCTGCTGGACGTTATAAAACTCAAACTTTAGTAAAATGGGGAAATTACTTTTTACGTTGTGAATTGCAACTCATGGTGTAGTTGAGCTAGCACTACATTTTTAAAGCCTTTAATATTTACTGGTCATCTTAAGTTGGAAGATTTATTTTTTTTTTTCTTGGCTTTTCTCTTTGAACTGCTGGAAACATCAACTGTATCCTTATCTGCACTTCCAATTGCAATTTCCCCAACATCTACGTCTTCGAGTGAAAATTTTCAACTGTTGGTCTCCATGAAAATTCAGATGTGATGTGGGTTGAGAAGGTAACAGCTGACATCACAGTGACATGGAAACAAAGGGTGTCTTCTTTGATTAGCTCAAATGCACCAAGTAGCAAACATAAATGTTGGCATCATTAGCAAAGTACAAGTTTCACTTCCAGAAATTCACTTCTTCATTGTATAAAAGAAAATTGGAAAATTTGAGATGATTTGAAAACTTCCACTACTACAACATTGTGAATATCTATACTGCTTTTTAAAAAGTAGAGTCTTTTGGATGTTGTCTTCAGTGACCACAAAATTCACGAAAGTTTGAGTGACAGAAGTCAAGGAAATTTTTCTGCAAAATTTGTGTTCAAGCTGAGTGTCTGACAACATTTTAAGAAGAAATCAGCATGTATACAGGGAAAATGAGGTCATAGCCAGCAGATGTTTCCAAATGCAAGAAACAAAGTTGAAATTATATTTGAACAGCATGCCGGCTACGAGCCACTACAGAGATACTGAAGTGTAGTTGGCAGAAAAATTCAAATATTATTCCATAGAGTGAGATTGAGCAGTTTTAATGCATCTCTGAAAATCTAATCTGAGACTTGAAAAATAGTATGGTTATGGCACTGGTTAAAGTAGTGAAACATTGCTAGTTTGTGCACACATAATATTTAAGGCCTGCTAGGTTGGTAACAAGGGTAGCAGAAGAAATAGGAAGAGCTGGATTTCAGTCAAGGAAACATAAATGTCTTTTCTAGATTGATTTTCCACTGTTCTTAATTGAGACTCAGCAAGAAATTTGAGGATTTTACTAAAGACAGTTGAAGACTCTGAGCCACTGTGCTCTCCATTTTTTTTTCCAGTTGGTTAAAATGCCTGTTAGTGCAAAAGTGGTATAAAGTCAGTTAGAACTCAGGATAATAGATAACCGCTTTCTTCTAAACACTTCGATCCTTTGGCCCTAGAGAAACCTGCCATAGAATTGCCATCATAAGTGAGGTTAGAAAAGAGAAAAATAACTTGGGGAGTGGTCTGAATTCCTGATGTTTTGCACAGATTTCAATTAACCGCTTTTTCACTGAGAATTCAAGGATGAATTGAAGAGCAGCAGTCTGTGTTCCAGGGCCATGGGTGATGCAGGAGATTATGTAGCCAAGTGGTGTTTAACGTTTAGTTCCACCTCGACATGAGGAAAACCTTCTTTCCTATGAGGGTGCCAGAGCCTGGCCCTGGCTTCCCAGAGAGGTTGTGGAGTCTCCTTCTCTGGAGACATTTGAAAACCACCTGGACAATGCGATCCTGGGCAACCTGCTTTGGCAGGGGGTTGGACTAGATGATCTCCAGAGGTCCCTTCCAACTCCCACCATTCTGTGATTCTGTTACAGTATATTTCCTTCCTTGTTTTAAGCTATGGTTGAGAACTTTCAGAGCACAGATACATTGCTATAGGTTTATTGTGGCATATGCTGATCAAAACATCCCTCTCCTGTGGTGCTTCAGGATGCCAACAGGTAGAGACAACGCACAAACCATTGCACAAGGGGCCATCATTTTAATTCTGTATTTAACTGGCTCACCAGCCCCTCATCTTCCCTCCATCTGTTTTACAGTGGGGAGATCATCAGTATTCTGGTTTCTACTACGAGATGTGAAGAGGGAAGAAAGAGCCTCGGAGGCCTCACAGATCTTTCTACAGGTCTGTCTTGGTGATAAGTTGCAGGCAGGCATGAGCTCGTTCTGTGCAGCCTTGGAGGAGGGCGGATGGCAGCAGGGCTGCGTGACTTGCAGTGTCTCATCTTATGGTGGAGGATTATTTAAGTGCACCCTTCAGTTGTTGAGGCAGAAGTTGAATATTTTTCTGTTCCATTCTATTTTAAAAATATTTTTTTAGAAGAGAGAAAAATTTTTAAATCACTTACATATTAGTATGTATTTATATGGCATTTCATAGGTTACCAATTCAGTTACAGAGATATTTATGTGCGCACATACTTCTAATGTGATTCAGTTGGGTGGTGTTTGGATTTAGCACACGCAAATGAGGCTTGCAGAAGATAGACTTGATGCTCCTACTGTGAGCAGGCAAGCCAATTAAGTGGTAACAGATGCTGAAATAGTCTTTTAAATGACACGCCTGCTTTTAAGCACTTCCTTTGGTCTTATTAAGGTTTGTGAACTCCTTTTTTAAAAAAATTGAAAGCATCACTTGGGGGAAAAAAAATTCTCCTAAGGGTATTGAACACTGCAACAGTTCTACGTCAATGGCTGTGACATGAAATATGTCCCGTTGACGTGTGAAATAGCTGTCGTTCCTTCGGCCCTTTGGGCCAGGCTTCAGTCGTCCATTCAGATGTCCAGATGCTTTTGCCTTTGGTATTGTGTATCTGTTTGAACTTCATCCAACACTGTCAGTTGCTGGTGCAACGTGAGTGTTTATATATACTGATTAATCGCTGATGTTAAAGGGCATTGTCACACACACACACCTGCAGATCAACCCTTGAGGTGAAGAGAGACCAATTTTAGAGGTTTTGCAAGGTATAGTCATAGTCCAAAGGATCTACTAAACAAAAGAAAGGAACTTTCTAATGCTGAGTAATGTTTCCTGGGGGCTTTCAGCTCAGTCTTCAGCTCTAGACCACAAGTCTTCTCAGAAGCGTTTGAGGGAACTGGGATTATTCAGCCTGGAAAAAAGAAGGCTCAAGGGAAGACCTTCTCTCTCTCCACACCTCCTTGAAAGGAGGTTGTAGAGAGGTCAGTATCACTCTCTTCTCACAAGTAACAAGTGATAGGACAAGAGGGAAACGGCCTCAAGTTGCCCCAGGGGAGGTTCAGGTCAGATATTTCTTCACTGAAAGAGTTGTAAAGCCCTGGCCCAGGCTGCCCAGTGGAGTAGTGGCATTTGCATCCTTGGAGGGGTGTAAAAGTCATGTAGATATAGTTCTTAGGGAAATGGATTTAGGCAGTGGACTTGGCAGGTTAACAGTTGGGCTTGATGACCTTAAAAGTCTTTTCCAACCTAAATGATTCTATGGTATTCAAGCCACTTTGTAAACTTTATTTAACATATGCAGCTCCAATCTCTATATAATTGTTTAAAGTAGCTTTGTGGACTGTAATTTTTAGATTATGTTGATGATAGGCAAGACCAGAAGAGGGTCTTTTGAGTTTCATTGTCAGACTGTCCCTCCCATGGATTCTGAACCCACTGGACAACCCTGCTCCTAGGAGGTTTTCCTCTTCAAGATACTTAACATAAGTAAGAGTGGTGTAGCAGGAACACAGACAGAGCACTTCAGGCTTAGCACACAGGGCTATTATTTCCCTAGGAAGTCACTGGAAGTAGCCACTCAATGTGGTAGCAGTCATGAAAGGGGGTTTAACTGAGTATTTGCATGGTAAGGAGGCAGAGGGATATAATTATACATTAAATTATTCAAGTGTACATCGGTGTCTGCAGTCCCTGTATGCAAAGCATTCTAACATAGATACATACGTTAGAATATAGATTCAGTTTACATTGCAAGAACACGTTTGAAGTATCAGGGATGCTTTCCTGGGGGTTTTTGGAGGACCTCAAAGAACAGGGTGTGTGTTATGTGGAGATACGTGCTTTTAGAAATGCCTGCGAGCTCCATTTAGAACACAATTTCATCTCTTTCAAGACCTTTGAAACTCTTGAATGGGCATGCAGAACCCATGCATTTCGCTCAAAGCAGCGTAGGGTGTCGGATCCCGGTCCTCAAGCCGTATAATGTATTCCTGTTTGCAGAGTTCAATATCTGCCATTCAGCAACCCCGAAGCACATCTAAACAGGCCCCTTTGAGTTCCTGCGCATTCCTGAACAAAGTGATGAAAATAGCTTCAATGTATGGGATTGTGCAGCTCAATTCACGACTTAAAAAAAAAAAAAAAATGGGGGGAGGGGGGGAAAGCTTGTATAGTCAAGAGCAAAAAAATGTCATTGTGTGCCGTGATCGGTTTGAGGGCTCTTGGTTTGCAGCATCTGGACTTCCTGTTTGTGAAACATCTCTCTGTGCTGCCTTCCCATGGTATGAGCAGAGAAAGCGTCTCCTGTTTTCAGGAGGGATTCAAATATTTTTCAGTTTGGTGCTGCTTTGATTTCAGGTGATGATTAAACCTTGCATGCATGTGGGCATTTATTGATGCGCATGTAAAAGGGTACACGATGTGCGCAAAAACTAATGAAAAATACAACTGTGTAAAAGCCTGAAAAATTATTCTGCCTGTATGGACAGAGACGTTTGGAATATGAAGAGGGGAGGATAAGGAAACCACAGTGAATCATACTGCTTGGGGAGAACTGCGGATATAGAAAATGTTGGGGTAGATGTTCAAATAAACTTTTCAGAAGTTTTTTTTGGTAAGAAAATCACGTAGAAAGTTTAATGGATTTTACTGATGTTTCATTAGCCCCTTGCTTTCTGAAGCACATGTATATATAGCATATAGAGCGGAATATAGCGCACAGTGGAATTGATGCTTTGTGTCTCACCAAACAGCTCACTTCTGATTTGAGCTTTCAAAATGTAACTCTAAAGGAATTGGATGAATTGGTGTAATGTTCAATGTAGAATAGCTTGTTTTGGTTCCTTAAAGAACCTTTTGTAGGAGAATGGTTTTTTAACCAAGGTCTTGGTTGTTTGGCAATGTAAGATTCAAATATTCACTTGCATTGATGAAGTGCTTGCTTTCTGTTGTCCAATATTTTTTAGAATTGTCAAGAATCATAGAATAGTTTAGGTTGGAAGGGACTTTTAAAACTCATCTAATCCAACCCTCCCACAGTAAACAGGGACATCTTCAACTAGAGCAGGGTGCTCAGAGCTCCATCCATCGAATCATAGAATGGTTTGCGTTGGAAGGGACCGTAAAGATCATCTTCTTCTAACCCACCCTGCCATGGACACCTTCCACTAGACCAGGTTGCTCTAAGCCCCACCCAACCTGGCCTTGAACAATTCCAGTGATGGAGCATTCAAACCTTCCCTGGGCAACCTGGACCAGTGTCTCACCACCCTCAGTGTCAAAAATGTCTTCCTTCTCTCTAGTCTAAATCTCCCGTCTTCTAGTTTAAAGCCATCATCCCTTATCCTGTCACAACAGGCCCTGCTCGAAAGATTGTCCCCAGCTTTCCTGTACCCGCCCTTTAAGTGCTGTAAGGCTTCTATAAGGTCTCTCCAGAGCCTTCTCTTCTCCAGGCTGAAGAGGTGATAGCAAGCAGCCCTGCGGAAAAGGATCTGGGGGTTCTGCTGAAGAAGAAGCTGGACATGAGCCAACAATGTACACTTTCAGCCCAAAAGGCCAATTGCATCTTGGGCTGCCTCAAAAAAAAAGTGTGGCCAGCAGATTGAGAGAGGAGATTGTGTCACTCTGCCCTGGTGAGACCTCACCTGGAGTACTGTGTGCAGCTCTGGAGCCCTCAACACAGGAAGGACATGGACCTGATGGAGAGGAGGGCCACAAAAATGATCAGAGCACCTCTTCTATGAGGACAGGCTGAGGGAGTTGGGCTTGTTCAGCCTGGAGAAGCTAAGGCTCCAGGGACACCTTACAGCAGCCTTCCAGTATTTGAAGGGGGCCTACAAGAAAGCTGGAGAGGGACTGTTTACAAGGGCTGGTAGCAATAGGACAAGGGGCAATGGGTTTAAACTAGAGAAGGGTAGATTTAGGTTAGACATTAGGAAGAAGCTCTTTACTACGAGGGTAGGTAAACACTGGAACAGGTTGCCCAGAGAGGTGGTGGAGGCCTCCACCCTAGAGACATTCAAGGTCAGACTTGACGAGAATCTGAGCAACCTTATCTAGTTGGTGATATCCCTGCTTACTGGAGGGGGGCTGGACTAGATGACCTTTAGAGGTCCCTTCCAACCCAAAGCATTCTATGATTCATTCTATGAACAGCCCCAACTCTTTCAGCCTCACAACAGAGGGGTTCCAGCCCATGCATCAACCTTGTGCCCTCATCTGGACCTGCTCCAACAGGCCCCATCTGACCTGGCCTTGAATGAAAATGTAATACAGGGTTTCAATTCTGTTTATATAAATGTAAAATGTAAGATTGTTCGATAACTGTACAGCTAAATCAGTCATTCTGTTGGTGTAGCTGCTCTGCTATCACGCATAATTTGGAGACTCCCCAAAGTCTGTGCTGATTGGGGCTGGTAGAGCTCATGAGAAATGGCAAAGCTGGGCCCAAGTCATTAAGCAGGAAAGATGTAGCCAACAAACTGGTAGGAGGCTTAGAAAACTCATTCATTATTTAATATCCTTAGCAAACAGACTGCAATTTACTTCCAGCAGCCTGCTCAAACAAAGCTATAAATTACCAGCTTTGAGAAGTTCATCTGGAAAGGTGTTGAGTACTTTGGCCCTATCTCTGCAGAGTCCTTGGGTCGAGAGGCAGTGAAGCAAAAGGCAGAAGACCACCTAGGCAGCATGGCTGCTTTTAGACAGTTTAAATCCGTGGCAGTTACTACTGTGCTCTTCCTTCAGGGTTTTGTTGCAGCCTGAGTTACTGTGTCTGGGGTTTATTCAGTGCAGGGAAATTGTTCATTCGTGCTAGGGAGTTGGGGGAGTGAGAGCACCTATGCTCAGCTTCACAAATATGACTTAGCAAAACCCAGCCCCAAGTATGTGCTTAAAATTATACTCATGGTTGAATACCTTAATGAGTCAAGCTGTGCTCAAAAGGGTAGTTTTTATACTGAAAATGAAGCATATGTTTGGTTATCTCCCTGCATATTAGACTTCAGTGTCTCTTTGTATGAGTGCTTAGAAGGAGAAAGTCAAGATCTTTCAAGGAGAACACCAAGATCTTTTTCTTTGTGCTGTTCCCCACTGAGATGACGGACAAGGTGAAGCTGCGCTCGTTACCTCGCTGTGTCGTTGATGTAAAGCTTCTTCCTTCTCTTTCTCTTTCCTCTGTGCAGGAAGACACAGCACAGCTCTCTGGACCAGAGCTCCCCACCCCAAAGCGGCGTCTCTGGCACCTACAATCACCCTGTACTGGGGATGTATGATTCCAAAGATGACTTCCCACTCAGAAAAACAGGTAGCGCTCACGTTGATGTTCTGTGTTGCCTACTGTCTTTGCTGTTACACTTGATCCCTCTTATTCTTTTGGCTTTTTTTTATAGATATATATATATATATATCTATAAAAAAAAAAAAAAGAAATGTTAACAAAAAGGTGTTTTTCAAAT
>JAAGNO010028730.1:0-37210 GCA_033439905.1 Ceryle rudis
GCGGCCGGGACCGGCCCGGTTTACCTCGGGGGAGGCTGCCGGGAGCGCCGCGGCGGCGCTCCGCGTGACGATACGCCCGGAGAAGCCGCCGATTGGTCCGCGCGGCCCGGTGCGCTACGCCGCCGCTCGCGATTGGTCTGCGGCGCGGCCATGGCGGAGCCGCGGAGGGGGTGCGTGCGGCGGTACCGCTTCGGCGAGGGGCCGGCGGCGCTGGCGCTGCGCATCCCGGAGGTACCGCTCCCGGGACGGGGAGGGGGAAGGGAGCTGGCGGTGAAACCGGGACCGGGGCCTCTAGTAGGACTGAGGCCACAGCACGCGGCACCGCGCCCGGTGTGTTTCAGGTACTGGATTCGCAGTACGGGATGTACGTGTGGCCCTGCGCCGTGGTCCTGGCGCAGTACCTCTGGGCCCAGCGGGGAAGCCTGCCCGGCAAGCGAGTGCTGGAGGTAGGGCCGAGAGCCTCTCCCCCCCCCCCGGCCAGGTCTGCAGGGGCAGCACCCCCCCTTCCATCTCCGTGTTTTAGGTGGGTGCGGGCGTGAGCCTCCCCGGGGTGCTGGCAGCCAAGTGTGGTGCCCAGGTGGTGCTGTCCGACAGCGAGGAGCTGCCCCAGTGCCTGCAGAACTGCCGGAGGAGCTGCCTGATGAACCAGCTGCCCCACGTACCTGTCCTGGGGCTCACCTGGGGGCGGGTGTCTCCCCAGCTGCTCTCTCTTGCACCCATAGACATTATTCTAGGCTCGGATGTCTTTTTTGACCCCAAAGGTATGTTAATACTCTCAGGAATCTTTCATTGGTGGCAAACTGCAAGGACTGAATGTCCAAGTAGTGCTGGGAACACTGTTAAGGGTGACAGCTGTTAGTGACACTGTGCTATGGAACCTGTTATTCTTGGGATAAGGGTAGTATTGAACTATCCCAGACAAACAGAAAATGGAGTCATTAACTCTGCAAGACTCTATACAGATGCAGTTAGTCCTGTATTGACTTTTACATAAATATTTAACTGTTCCTAGAATCCAGAGTTAACCAAGCCTGCTTTATCTCCCCCCACACCACAGACTTTGAAGATATTCTAACTATGATTTACTTCTTACTCGAAAAGAATCCACATGCTGAATTCTGGACTACTTATCAAGTCCGAAGGTAAACTCTTCTGCATATTGAAGGCTCGAATTTTAACTGCCATCTCCCTGTCTTAACTCTAAGATCTCGCAGGCCCCACTGCGCCGATTCCAGAGGAGCTCCTCCGGTATCGGGAATGAGGCTGGTATTAGCCCAGTAAACACTAGAGGTAGCAGGTAAAACCAGCCAAACAACAACATAATCCAAGAGCCACCAATCTACTGATGACTAGAAAACAGTTAGAAACTCAGTTTTGCAATCTGCTGGTATTTAAACTTGGTGACAGTCTCCTGTCCTTGCTGCAGGAGTTCTCAACAGAGATGTTTTCACTCACTGGTTGTTTCCTGCCCTCAGCTCTGACTGGTCTATTGAAGCTTTGCTCTGCAAGTGGAAGCTGAAGAGCACCCATGTTCCCCTCCACTCCTTCGGTGCAGACAAAGAACACTTGGCCAGCTCCTCTCTCCCAGGAAGACACACGATTGAAATGATGATCATCTCACTAGCACAGTCAGATGGTATTTAAGTTTATTCTGATTGTTGGTTCAAATACAAGATGAAACTTAACTGTTCACTGTAGCACAGATCTGCAGAGAACAGCCCTGTTTACAGCAAACCTCATGCATTTTTTTTTGTGAGAAGCAGCTCCCCTTTGTGATTTTTAAAACATGCACTGTAAAAATAAAGCTGTTCAATCATTCAGCTGCAGCTTTTGGGATATTTGAACTATTCTGTGGTCTTCTGGAGGAGCGCAAAGACTCAATTCCATCATGTAACGCACCACATAAGAGTTTAACAACCTGACAATCCACAAGATCCAACTGAAAGTCTCAACTTGGACTATGAAAACTTAACTGCACTCAAAAAGATAAAAAATATCCCTGGTAAGATCTATTTCCCAGGGCTGAAGCTCTTTCCCAAAGATTCACATTCCCAAAGCCAGCCCTTGTTTTGATATCAATCTGTGCAGACTGCTGCTAGCCCTGCAGTCCTGGAACATACAAACTCCTCTTTTGGTAGAAAAGTACTTTTAATCCTCAATCAAGCCAGATTGCAAGTATTCAGATGTTTCCATTCCCATTTAACATACATGCACAGAAGTTAACAAGGCATTACAAAAACCCTTGACGCATGATGAAAATACAATTCATTTGGTACCCAAATCAAGAAAAAAAAAAATCAGCACTGTAAGATGAGCCCCCTCAAGCAGCAGCCTGTTGAGTCAGGGCAAGCACACAGCAAATGCAATTAGTACTGCTCAGTGTGTATCTTCCATAGCAACATCCCGCTCTGTCTGCAATACTTGTGTACAACATCTGGGTTAGTCACAATACCAGTTAAGTTTGCCCACAGCAATTTAAAAGCAACCCCCGTGGATAAAATTTCTAAGCAGCAAAATGCATTCAGGTACTAGATAGAAGTTAAACATTGACAATATAATTGCAGAAATCTTGAAGCTAAAAATAAGCTGACTCAGACATTAAGTTGAGAAAAGTTAACACAGAAAAATGTTTAATATTAACTACAGAGACAGTGGGTATAGTACAGAATGTCTTAAGCAAAAGATACACCAATCAGTACTTACAAAGGAATGAACCATTTCTTTCTTAACATTACATTTCTCATATGTAAGTTCGTATATGTAGGTTGGTAAGTTTTACCATTCTGGAAAAAATAAGGTGTGTATACCATCAGCTAGATGTGCTCACTGTATGCTCCATTATTTTTACGCAAGGCCCGGGTGACTGGAAGTGCAGTTGTCAGGCATTTTAATTAACTGGACAGCCATTTGTTTCTGCACGACAAGGCATCGTTACACAGGAGCAATCAGGAGAAAACAGGAAACAGCCAAGCACTCTGCACTGCAACACGCCACCTTAACAGCTAACCAGCATTACTCAACTGCTACACAACTGCGCCTAGTGCACAAAAATACATAAGAGAAGAGATTAGAATTGAGTCTGGTAAAACAATCCTTTCAAATATTAACTGTCACCTCAAAAGATTTCTACCAATTTAAATTTGAAGCTACTATTTGAATTCAAAGTTGTTCTTTAAAAAAAAAAAAAAGCATTTACAGTAAGTTTCAAATTGAAGTTTTGCAGAATTTAAGGAATGAAAACAAAATTGAGAATACTTTTTTGACAGTTAGCTACTCAGCATATAACGGCTGCATGTTTCTTCAGTATGAAACTGGAAGCAGCATATTATCATCAGTTTTAATTTCAAATAAATGTCAGCACTATATAAACAAAAATGAAGTTTTACCTCAAATATCCAAGCCAATAATGAAATCGGTAGTCGTTCACTTCACTAAATTACAAGAAATTTGAATAACAGCAACAAAATGGCACATAAAATGTAAAATCTGCCACTTGAGGCGCAACTTAAACAAGTAAAAAGTTAGACAAAATGTTACAAAATAACCTTTTCATCAGCTGGTTGCTCGTGCCAGGGGTCTCTCCAGCAGGCTGAAGACTCAAGCGATCTTTTCCCCCCAAAGACGTCCTTTATGTGGGCTCTCATTTATCTGATGCATCTAGGTGTGAAGAGAGAGAAGTTCAGCCAGGTTTCTACCTTGTCTCTCCTGGTTGTGTGGATGACTTCAGGTTTACTTCTAGAGTTGTGCTTCAACTGGCTTTGCCTAATTTAATTAAGTTTTAGGAATTTCCACAGTGTTCCACCTCCCCCCTGTGTGTAGCTTTACTTCAGAGGCCAAATGTATGGTTCTGTCAGTTTAGTTACAAAGAACAACAAGCGTCAGGCTGTAGATCAGGCCACCATTAACTTCAATTCAGCCTGTTCAACAACAGATTTTTAATAAAAGTTATATTAAAAGTTATAAAACTAATACTTCTTCATAAAGACTTAACTAAGCTCTAATTAGCATTCAAAACAGAAAGTGTGACTAATTTTGCTACAGTTATCTAACTCCAGAGCTAGCTTAGGCCCTTTCCTTTTAAAAAATAGGACCAAACAGTTTGAAGGGTTAAAGACACACTATCCTTTCCCCACCCAGTGTATCCTTAGATGCCTCTTCCAAGATGTCGACTCGAGGAAAAACTAGTTTCCATGGTTTTCTTGTTGCAAGGAATTTGCCACTTTTCTAGAACAGTCATTACCTCCAGTCAGTATAACGGCCACTGAACCGATCTTCCGTTATAAAAGGATAGTGTATCTTTAACATTTAAAGACAAACCTGCTCCAATACACGCCCACAGAAACTGGTCCCTGGAGGATCAGCCAAATCAGTTAAAATCTGCAATACTGGCCAATATTCTTTTAGCAAACAGGAGACCGCAGCTTTAAAGGGGAAAATGCAGATGTTGGATAAATACAGTAAGAAATAATCATTTTCATCATAGGTTGTGTCTCATACAATATTTTATTAAAACCAAGCCATTAATCTGTCAATAAAACATTTTCTCTGTTAAAAAAAAAATTCTCTGTAGAAAGCCCTTCGGTATTAATTTCCCTAAACCAATAACCAAAAAGCACCGCTCAAGAAAAAAAAAAAAAAAAGCAACAAAAAACCACAGCTAACAATGTGCCCCATTAGATTTCACTTGATTCAGGCTATTAATAGTCTAAGAACTACCCAACACCCCACCTAAGTGCTACAATAAAGTAACATGCACCATGTGCTGATCCCGAGGTACATTACCATGTTCCTAGGAGGACACAGCTCCTTCCTCTTCCGGAGACTTGGGAGGGCTCTTAGATCTGGATCTAGAGTTGGACTCCCTCTTTGAGGCAGGGGGAGGGCTTCTAGATCTGGACCGGGATCTTGACCTGGACCGGGATCTGGAGACGGACGAGGACTTTGACTTGGATCTCCTAGCAGACCTGGACTTCGAGGTGGAGCGAGACCGAGAGCGTGTGCGAGACCGGGATTTGGATCGACTGTAGCGGGACCGACTGCGCGATCTAGAGCGGCTCCTGCTTCTAGATCGGCTGCGACGGCGTCTTCTAGGGCTGAAACGTACCAGGAAGCAAAAGCAAAGCGTTAAGAAGTTGAACACGAGCGGCGCAGCAGACTTCAGCGACTACTTCGCGACCGAGGGCGGAACGGGACCCACGTGGGCAAGAAAGTGAGCGTTGAGAGGGCGCCATTGTTCAGAGTGAGTGGCCGGGGGCTAAAATTTACTACAAGGCAAAACCCTTCCGCTCCGAGGGAGCTCCACGTGCTTTTCCTACTACACTCCTACTCCCAGCTCCCAACCCCGCCACAAAACTCACTCGCAAAAGTAAACCAAAAGCGAACGGTGCCCGCTGCAGAGGAGCACGCCTGGGGCTCGTCCCCTCGCCTTCTTTACTGAACTCCGCTGCTCCCCGTGACCGCCTCTCCCCGGCGCTCACCTGCGGCTGCGGCGGCCGTAGCCACTGCTCCCGTAGCGGCGCGGCGGCGGGCCCCGCCGGCTGTGGTGCGAGTCGGGGGGGCGGCCGTAGCGGGCCATCTGCACGCGGAGCTCCCGGCCATCCAGCACGGCCCCATCCATCGCGTCCATCGCGTCCTCGGCATCGCGTTTGTCGTGGAAACGGACGAAAGCGAAGCCGCGGCTCTCCTTGGTGTAGCGGTCCCGGGGGATATAGACGTCGCCCACGCGACCGTACTTCTCGAAGACCCTCCGGAGCGTGTCCGGGGACGTCCGGTAGGTCAGGTTGTCCACCTTGAGGGACGTCATGCCCTCCACATCTGGCGGAGGGCGCCCGTAGCTCATGGCGGGCAAAAGCCCCCGAGGGGCGGTAGCGGCGGCGAAGAAACCCGAGAAAAGCGGGGCAAGTCAGGAGGCGGCGCGGCCCTGAGGGGGGAAGCGCCTCACACCGGAGGGGGAGCGCCAGAGAGGCGGCCCAGCAGAGTCCAGAAAGAAGAGCTACAGGGCATAGGGAAAGGCCGCGAGGTCCTCAGCGCAGAGGGAGAAGCAGGCACCCACCTCCAGGGTCCGGCGGCCTTAGGCCGGAGCGAGGGCGAAGCGCCAAACGCGGCCTCCCCCGCCCGCCGCTGCGAGGAAATGAGCGGGGTGCCGCCCGCGCGCGCCTACTTAACGCCACAAAATGGCCGACGGCAACCCGGAAGTAAAAGCTCCGCCCCACGCCCGGCGGCGGCCTCCCCCAGCACCGCTTGCTCTGGCTTTTATTTTCTCTTTACCGACCAAGGATCCCGGAGGGGAGGCGGCCTACGGAAAAGCACGGAAAACTGTTCTCTAAATTATTAATTCGCCTGCATTTGAAAATGATCGTTAAGGCGGCTTGGCCGTGACCCGGAAGGACTCGGCGGAGGCGGGGAAATTTTGAACAATGTGTGCTGAAAACGATAAAAAAACGGCAATCAGGCAAGGCCTATCTGTGCCATGGAGAGAAGGGGCGGGAAATCCCCGCCGCGAGAGAAAAAAAAAAAAAACAAAAACAAAAACCCAAAGCGTGACCGAAAGGAATCGCCTCTCACGCGGGCGGGGAGGTGACGGTTTAAAATGGCGGACGCGGAGTGGAGAGCGCGGTGAGGGGAGGTGGGCAGTGGCCCGCGGCCCGCCGTTCGGGTCGCTGTCAGGGAGGATCTCCTGGGGCAGCTGCTGTAGGAGCTCTCTGCCCTGCCTGCTCCTGCCATAGCCGGGCCTGTGCTCCGCTCTGTGTTGTGAGGGGTCGGTGGGGCAGGCGTGTGCGCTTCGCGGGCTCTTCTCCCCGGCCGGCCGGTAGTGGAGCCCGGTGGAGTCTCGGCCTGTGCAGCGATGGCCGCAGGCTGTGGTGCGGTGCAGAGCCGCGTAGGCAGCTTTCTGCCCGCTCGCTGCTGGCGAGCTGAGCTCTTGCGCCTGCACCGGGGCCTGTGAGCGCTGGGAACTGTCTGAAATCCCCTTCACACGCAGCGCGCTCTGCAAGCCCCTGCTGTGGCAGCGTGTGTGGTAAAGGTGGAGAGGGAGGAGATCAGCACAGCCCTGGGGAAGGGTGACAAGCAGATTTCTGGCGTTTGGTCTGGGTAACTGTGAAAGCTGCTCCTCCACCCCAAAAGTCATTCCTGTGTCACCTCAGGCACTGAATAAAATGCCCCGGTTCCAAGTATAATAACCAGTTTACAGGTAGTAGGTACCTAGTAGATAATACCCAGTTCTTGCCTTACACAGTGGTAAATGTTTCTACCCGCCTGTATCATTATGTTAAGGAACAGAAATGAGGAGGCAGCTCTCTACTTGTTTAAAGCAACGACAGTCTTGATGGAAAGCCAACTCAGTATTAGAATTTAAATCTTTGTTCTTACAGTAATTGTGTTTTAATACTTTTTGCACTAAAAAAGTATACAAAAAGCAATGATATAAATACAAACCAAGCAACAGTTTGTTCCCTGCTACAAAAGACTTAAGAAGTAAACTAGTAGTACACATTTTTGTGTTGCTATATTGTTTGTTTTCCTAGAGAATTTTGATTAGACTTTTTCTGATTCATCTGCTGAAACCCTTTCTCTAAGCAGAAATTTGATTTCCTAAAATGACCGAGGGAGTTTCCTGGGTCTCTCCCTGCCTAGTTTCACTCACTTTGATACAAGCTGTTGCTGAAAGAACGGGTCCAGCATGCTGGCCAGGTTTGCCAAGGGATGCCTATGCTGGCACAAAGGGAAGAAGGTACGAGTGGCACGCAGTGCTGAGAGGGTCTTAAAAATCTGTTACTATAAACTCTTGGTATAATCAAGAAGAGAGCTTTGCCTGTGTTAAAAGAATCACCTTGATATTCTATTTGGTTCTTTGTAAAGCACTGTCTGAATAATCCTACTGGCTTCATTTCACAAGTGAAAAATAATTTTGAAAAAACCCATATTTTTAAGAAAATACAACTTGGGAATTAAAAGAATATTAAATACGCAATAATAGCCAGGATGTGGATTTTGTTTAAGTTCTTTACTGTAGATAGCAGAGGTAGAATTTGGTGATTTGTCATTTCAACCAATCCTTGTTTTCCCTCCCTTCCTCTTCCGTCAGCAGTGAAGTGGAGCTGCCTCGGAGGCCCAGCAGAGCAGACGGGAGATAGGAAGAGTGAAAAGCGGCTATTCAGTTGATGTGGGATCCTCTTCCATTTTTGCTGATGTTTTGACAGAGATCTTCAAAACTTAAAGATCAGATGATCTTACATTTATTATTTAGAAATGCTGTGGAGTAAAATATTAAGGGTGTGTAATTACTAAAAATGAATGTTGTTCCTTGAGACAAAGCAGTGAAAGGTTATGAAGAGTCTTTCCTCTCCTTCCCTGGTGAACCTGCCTTGGCAGGGGGGTGGACTAGGTGAGCTCCAGAGGTCCCTTCCAGCCCCTGTCACCGTGAGTCCCTGCGACAGCGAACGGCAGAAGCGCTGTGCAGAGCGAGTGTTGGTGCCACCGAGATACGGAGTTTCTCTGAGGTGAGAATCATTTTCCATTTGGAATTACTATTTGTGTGTTTGAATTCAGCTCATTAAGCAGTTTTCTTAGACTACTTCCTAAGACTTTTTTATTATCTTGCTGACTATTATTTAGTGGCTAGAGATAACTATTAAAAACCGGTATAAATAGTTTTTAAGTATTAGGAGATTCTCAGCCTTGCAGGTAGAAAGAGCGTCCTTCCAAGAAAAAACTGCATTTCCCACAGTGCACAAGGGCCGTCTAGGCTGGGTCAGCTGATCCAGACTCTCAAATGTTCCTTATTTCCTGTCCAACGTGCATGGAAATGACTCGTGTGTACGAATGTCTCATCTTTCCTTCGTCAGGTGATTTGAAGGCTAGGGACCGGAATCCTGATTTAGAACAATGGCAAGAAAAAGAGCTCATTAACTAGCTCGATATTTGGAAAACTGCCTCGTTTCGGGGGAAAATGATGTCATGAGGAAGTAACACGCTGCAGCCCGCTCTGTTAACTTCATGGGAAAAGGTAGAGAGAACCTCGGTCTTTACCTTTTGTACCGGACTTTTCTTTGTTCGTTTATTTTTTGGAGTTACTGATTTTGCTGTACATCATCTAAGAGACTTACTAGATTTCTTTATTAGTTGATGGTTACCTCTTAGCAGCTAATGAGGAACCCTAAATAATCATTCTGTTTGAAGCTTTCTTTTTGTTTTATTCTTTTTGCTTGTTTGTTTCTAACAGAGGCTAAAAGGAAACTTTTAAAAGAAAATCGAGTTTTTCCAGACTGAAGTTGAGGACTTGTCAAGGAACCACAAAATGTCTCCTGAATCAAAAAAACTTTTCAATATAATTATTTTGGGAGTCTCGTTTATGTTTATATTCACTGCTTTCCAAACCTGTGGAAATATCGCGGTAGGTGTGAATTTCAAAGCATGCCACATTTCTGTCAGAGTTACTAATCCTTTCTTCTCTTTTCTGTACTCTACTGTAAGAGTTGCTTTATTTTGGACACTTTGGCATTTTGTCTCCTTTCTTTTGGTTCGGTGTTAACTAGATTAAGTTAGTTAGCTGGATAATTAAGCAGTTTATTTCTTTAAGATAGCACAGCTACATATGTAACTGTGCCTGATTGCTTAGAAAGTAGAACATTAACCTTAGCGATGATCAAACCTTAACATAGAGTCTGTTTTGACATTTGCAGTGTTTAAAAATTGAATTACCTTGGACCCTCCATATTTCTGATTATTCTCTATAGTCCCTTTCAAAACAGTTGCCTGTTATTATTAACAATGCCCCGAGTTTTCCTTAGAGTGTTTTTTTTTTCCCTCATCTAACATGTTTTCCTGCTCTAATAAACTAGACATTGAGGGGGAGCGTGAGGATAACACCTGACAAGTCGTCAGACTTCCACAATTGCTAGAACTGCCAAGTCACTTTTCTACCCGAAGAAGTAATTTACTGCTTTAAGTATCATCTGTCTTTTTGCATGCTGAAGCAAAACTGAGCATAGCATAATCCAACTGTACTATTAAAAGCAGACTGTACTCTTAGTACTTCACTTCTTAGAATCCTGCTGACACACTTAGCCCAGATCCTCTAATTTCCTGAGTTGTTGACATTGCTTTCAGTATTGGGCGTAAGCCTGAAGGACAGTTAGATTTCAACATACCACTTGAGACTACAGATCCTGCAGCTTCTCTTTCCTCGCATGCAAAAAGGATCCTTTCAGGATTCAGACATGTAAATGTCCTTCAGTGCATTACAGAAATAACTAATTAGGATAGCTTTTGTAAAAGTCATAGCGCAGCCCAGCGATCTTCAAAGTTCTGCCATGAATTCATAGCACTTCAGTGAGCTGGACCAACTGATCCTGTAGCCAGGCCACTTACTTGTCATTAAAGTCCTTACAAATGACTTTCAATCAGATTTGCCAGACAGTCTAACTAATTACATGGTCTCTCAATCACTAGAGCTGATTCAAGGGGAAAAAAAAAAAGGAACAGGAAAATAACGGGAAGCCAAAGAGAATGGAAACTCTTAACAGAAGCTCATAGTTAGGTCAAATTAAGAATTTTTCTGAAACTTCTCCTTTCCCCCCCCCACTTTTTAAATTAAGATTGTCACATGTATCTACCTAAAAGAGGTGTTCAGTGAAACGGAAGTTTTGTGAAATATTTTAAGGTCTCTGATGAAATTGTGATGTAATGCTGAAGTATGAATTACTGCTTCAAATGTAGATGTTTCCTTGCCCGCTATCTCCTTCACCTTCATTGTAGAGGTGGTGTGAGTTGTAATTAACGCTTTAAATTGTTTTAAGTACTTTGTAGAGTCTGTTAATGATTAATGTTCATACTGACTTCAAACTGATGCAAGATTCATTCTAACGTATTGCAATTCACGATTTTCTCGGCACAGCAAACAGTTATCACAAATTTAAACAACACGGATTTTCATGGCAGTGGCTACACAAGGTAATTGCCTCAGATCTTCTTCTTACTTAGCTCCTTGCAGGGAGAAGCTGGTTATAATTCCATACTCTCAAGAGATTGTAGTGTTCTGCTGACTTCACAATTTCATAATGTACTTCAGGCTTCTCACATCCATTCTAGTTCTACTCTGAATTATTTTTAATTGAACTACATACCTGTTCATCAGGTTTTGTTTGCACGGAGAATGACCACCATACAGTCATCGCTTTCGCAGCATTTTATCTTAGGAGGTGAAGAATGTGGAAGTTTAAAAAGAAAGAAAACTGCTGTCTGAGGCCTTGGGTGGTTTGCCTTTGTAGGACAGGCGGTGTGGATCGACTTCCAGGAAATACTGCAACAGAAATGTGAAAGGAGCAGTGGGAAAGGCGAGAAGCAAAGCCCCCAAAAGCCGTTCTGTTTGTTTATCGCGCTGGCACAGCCAAACTCTCCAAGCTGACTGGGGACCTTTTGTATGCCAAATTAATCTGTCACACAGGAGAACCTGGTGGCTGCTTTGAAGGGTTTGCTGTCTTAATTTAAACTAAAAATACAACTGGCACAAAATATATCTGTGAAACTTCTGTGGCGTGTTTGGCAGAAAACGAAAACCTGACTGATAGATGAACCGAGGCTCTAGAACTTCTCTTGAAGTACTGGGTGCTAAATACTGTAGCTATTGTTCAGGCAGTTTGACGAGATGTGCTTGTCTGTAGCAGTGTGGGACTCTGTTCAGCTATCCAGGAAACACTGCACTCCTGTATTCCCAGGTAGAGAGCTGGGGGTGAAGGTAACAGAAGAAAAGAAGGAAATGTTTCCTAATAAAAGTTATGCTGTTACTTAAGTTATATATGTGTTTAACTTGATATTTTGGAATTGACTGAACATTCTTAAATTAGTTGCACTTATACCCTATATTTTATTTGAGATACTGAATGATCTTTGTTGTTTATTTATGTAGCATGTCCATTATTTATGGAGTATTCTCTGCATCAAATCTTCTGTCACCTTCAGTGGTTGCGATAGTGGGACCTCAACTTTCCATGGTTGTTAGTGGCATATTTTATAGGTAAGTATTAATTCTGAATTTTTGTCTGCTGCCTTTGAAGTCTTTGTTTCATTTTTTTCACACCTAAGGCTACAATGCCATACATGAAGTTGTACTGTCAGTATCAGTAGAGGTGTAGCTGCAGAGTGCTTCAGCCTACTGCAAACTGTGTGTATTTTTTTTCCACAGCATCTCCAGACTTTGCTGATTTGAGAGTCAGGTTGTGGGTTCAAATTAATGACTATATGTTTAAAACAAGAAGCTAATTGAGATTGTTAAAAGAGCGTTGTCCACTTTAAGTCTATATTCAATAAACTGATCTGTTCTATTCCAGCCTATACATTGCAGTTTTTATCCAGCCTGCTACGTGGGCTTTCTACACCGCTTCTGTTTTTATTGGCATTGCCGCTGCTGGTAAGCATTGTTCTTACTCTGTTTACTGTTTTTGCGATATTTGAATATACCTCTAAAATATTTGTATTTCCTGAACAATATACTCTGTATATTTCAGTGCTCTGGACAGCCCAGGGGAACTGCTTGACTGTAAATTCTGATGAAAACACCATTGGCAGGAACAGTGGAGTGTTTTGGGCACTGTTACAGTCCAGGTAAGCTTCATTTCTTAATTTTTGGCTGGGTACACATTCTCCTTTTTACTTTTTTTTTTTTTTTTTTTTTTTTTTGAGAAGTGGAAGACTGCATCAAGAAATGCTCCAGAGGTACCTTGCAGTCAGTGAAGTGGGAGGGAGAGCTGAAAGCACCATTTCTATTGCTATTCTGCATTATAGAACAATGAAAGCTTCCTATCACAAGCCTCTGCTCTCCAGATGAGCTATATTTCTGTTAGGGGAGCATTTGACACGTGTAACAGAAATCTTGTTGATTGTGGAGGGCTGTGCTAATTTGTGTCCAGATCCTGAGGGCACTTAAGGCCTAATGGGACTGAACAACTTCACCTGGCACTTCCACCACACCCTTCCCAACTGCCCATGGGCCCAGGAGCTCCATGTAAACTCAGGCCTGGGCCTCCAGTTCGTTTGGAGCTGCACTGGAAGGGTACTGGTCTTTAGCTTCAGCCACGGTTATGTCTGTGCCTGGCTATGGATCCTGGTGGTCTGGACCCCCATCTACAGACTGACTTCCCATCTTGGTTTTGTTCTGCCTTGTCATTGTGGGCCTGCATGGTGGTCACCAGGCCTGTCTGGCCCGTGGATGGGCTTCCTGGCTTGACCTCAGCATCAGTTTCTATGGTCATCTGGGCTCTGGGTGTGCTCTGCCTGCCTTGCTCAAGTGTTGCAAGGCTGTGCTGGGCTCTAGCTGATGCAGCACCTTCTCTGCTGGATGTGTGACTGAGCTCCCCTTCCTTAAGGCAGCAGCTGGATCTTGCTGATCAGTGACAAGCTGAAATGAAGATACCGACCTGGCAGCCAGAAGTCAGAAAAGAGATCTTGGTACTAAGCTGCCTTAACCAAAAACGTCATCAAAAGGCTTCGTGCCAAGAAAGGTGCTGAGAACAAGGTAGTGGATGCTGCGTTGCCGCTAGTGAAAATTTTGTGCAGGTCTGGTTTATGTCTCTCAGGAGAGTGTAGTGCAATTAGGGAATAGGGAAAGAACAGAAATGTGCAAGAAGATAAGAGCTCCTGCCTTGAAGAGAGACTTAAAAGGCTGGGACTCTTTCTCTGGAGAGAAAACGTCTGGGGAGGATTACCCTGATGGGTTAGTAAAACACGAAGACAGCAGGTGAGCTGAATGCAGAACTGCTGCTCACCAAAGGCTGCTGTACTGGACCTTGGGGCATTTGGCAAAACTAGAAGAGGATTTGTTTGAACCAGATCGAGTGCTTCTTTATATGGTGGGTGATTAAACTTTTGGAACTTCTTGCCAAAGGAGAGTGTAGAGTTGGATGGTATCAGCAAGATCAAAAAGGAATCAAATTCATTGGCGACAGGTCCACACGTGGTTGCTGAAGTGAGATGCTTTTTACAGCCCTAGTACAGCAGGTTTGGCTATTGGGAGGTAACGAGCGGCACAAATTGCAGACGGTGCTTAGGCTGGTGAGTCTGCACTAGGTGGCATTGCTGATGTTGTTGTGGGGACAATGCTGCATGAGGAGAAAATCGGTCTGAAACAGTGGCACGCTTCTCGTGTTCAAGTTTTGGGTTCAGGAATTAGCATATCGGTACCTTGCCAGAGTAGCAATTTCCACAAACCCAACTAATCACGTGTTTTACCGTGAGTAAAATGTGTGGTTTTATATGAAAAAAGCTTTAAGGCTGTTTTGAATTCAGAGTTACCAAATTTCAGGACACTGTAAGCAGGAGCATAGAATTTCCCCTGTGCTGTTAACAACCAGTTTAGCATTGCTGGAGCAATTCTTCAGGCAAGACACTTGACTCTTCTAAGGAAGCATTACAAAACCATCCTCATAAATATGTCAGCTTTTTAACTCACACCCTTCCAAAATTAGAGAGGCAAGTTAGATGCAGATTTCCTCATTTTTGCTACCACCTCGTGCTTTGATTGCTAAAAATGAACAGCCGACTCTTGGCAAAGAATCCTCTACTGTGTCTGATGTTTTATATCAAGTAAGCAGTTTGCATGGAGACTGACTAGCGTCTTCATTTCTTTTGCAAGTATCTTTATTTTGTTCACAATTACACAGTACTATTTTTTGCATAGAGCAGTGTTACTGTGATGCAACAGATTTAATCTCACGGCAAAAAAAGTGCTGCTCACCTGGGTTGTCCTTTTTGTTTACAGCTTGTTTTTTGGAAACCTCTATATATACTTCGCTTGGCAAGGAAAAACTCACATATCAGGTGAGTATTGCTTGTTTGTGTGTGAAACCATCCTCTACAGTCTGGTAGTGTAAGTAAACAGATGAAATAATGAACTGGAAAGTGTCAAGAAACTAATACAACAGCAGACACTTTATTTCCTAATGTATTGCTAGAGAGAGTATTTTGGGGGTAAGTTTTTGATTCGGTGTTCCATGGTACTCGCAGCCCTTGTATTAGGTATGTTGTTGTCCTGTGAGCAATGCACTTTGAGTACCTTCTTTTAGGATTTTGTCTATTAAATTATTCAAAATGCTGGTTTAGAAAACGTTTTCCACAGTAGCTACTCTGGGATTATTGTGCTGTGCAGACACAGCTATGCCAAAATATGCGTATCGGGGGGAGGGGTATTCTGGCATGGCTGTATGTTTAATTTATACACTATCCCATTCCAAAGTAAGCTCCTGGTGTGTGTAGATGGTCCTAAATCAGATTGGAGCCTGATTAATCTCTGGAATAAAGGAAAAGAAAGGAAGACAACCCCAGTTCACGGCTGCACTAATCATTGTGCCTGCACAGAGAAGAGCAGCAAGACAGAGGTTGAGAGTGCAGCTGGGCCAAGAGTGGGTGACTGCTGCTTAAACTGACAGTGTTGTCAGAAGTGTGTAGAGAGCTCAGTCTTCCTTTCTTGGTGTAGTTTACAAAGATTAACTTCCCACTGGGATTGTAATTAATATTTTAGGTTGGTTTTTTTTTGAATTTGACAGGCTAGACTGGTAAAGAGCAGGAACTAGAGAACTTTGATTAATATTCTTAAGAAGCTGGGTAGTGGTTGAGACTCAGTGGTTTTAAATCAAAGATTTCTGGCAACTGTTTAAGTAAGGAAAGGTAGGGTGGGGTATGAACCAAGAAAATGGCAATGGTGAAAATAGAGCAAAATCTAAGATTTCAATTATAAAACCTGAGCATTGCTGGGAAAACAACATTTTGTAAACAAATGGGGTTGATTGTCCTGTTGTATAATGACTGTGAGAGTTTTCCTTACTAGAGTCTTAAAGTAAAGTATCTACTAGAATGTCTACTTCTTTTAATGTTTAAATGATGAGGATACTTCTGCTGTAGTCAATCAGGAGTAAGATGGTGGTGGGTTTTTTTTTGTTTTGTTTTTGTTTTTGTTTTTTTTTAATGATCATTATTAGGCTTCAGAAATACTGCCCTGTTGAGATGATGTATCTGACTGCTGCTGTCAGATACATCTTTTCAGGTTCTTCACAGACACGGGCTTGGTAGCACAGCACACCTTAATTTTTAAAGGTCGGGTCCCACATTACTTCACCTTTAGCACAAAGTTTTAAATATTCTTGAAAGTATTGGAGATACATTGAGCCTGGTGGGCCTGAAATACTCTGCATTCTAAATTTCCTTGCTCTTGCTAACCACAGAATAGAGCAATTAACTACGGGGGAGTTCTGCTGTTACATTTCCCCCATCTTTAAATGTCTTGAGACTCCTCTTTATTAAAAAATGTTGGTGTCAGAAGATTTGACAGTTTAAAAATCAATTCCTCTTTCCCTTTACTACCTAAATGAAAATTTTACAGGCATTTCAAGGTGAAGCACATAATCCCTTTTTGATCTTTAATCATACACAGGTTATTTTTAATTGATGAAGAACAATGTTATGTTTGCCTTTAAGCTAAAGGTGAAATAAATACAAGTGTAGGCAGTATCTTCAGAATTATACCCTAGTTCAATCATGACTATTACATTTTTTTGGTCTTTTTTTTTTTTCTGCTTAATATTTGTAAGTGGGAATGACTCCCATATTACAGACATTCCTGTGCCAAACAAGTTGGTTAGTGCAGCAGAGCTGGTGCAAGGGCAGAGATTCCCTTTCTCCAGCTGCATGGTGTGTGCTGAACCAGGTTGCCATGGGCTTAAGGCCTTTGTAGTTGATAAGCCTACCAGTTTATTATGTTATGGCGATGATACTCCTGATGCTGGTGAAGAGCTTTTTTTGAAATTAGAAGGGGTTTGGGGTACTTTGCTATGTCCACTCTGAATTATACAAGTCTTGAAAGATGTACTTTCTTCTGCTAATAATTTATGCACTTCCTTTGTTAATTGGCTCCTCCTTGGTCATAGCCTTTTCATGGCAGAAAATGCGAGTGACCCTCTTTAATATGCCGATATTTTATTGGCATCATAAAACTGAGACAGGAATTTGCCAGCAGCTGGGCACCTTTTGCTCCATGTGCAAGGTAAGTTAGAAAATCAGTATGCATTTAAATAGTGTTCTGTAGTATGTCTGTATCAGTTCTTTGAAGGTAGTTGAATTGGTTTGATTTGCTTTTGCACCTCTAGTTATGACTCTGTTTGTTTTTCCACAGAAAGCGATCGCAGAACTGTCTTCATTGCTCTGACTGTTATCAGTCTTGTGGGCACAGTTCTGTTCTTTCTGATTAGGAAACAAGAGGACACAAAAACTCCTGGGGAGGAAGATTCTGCTAATGAAATCCTGGGGGACAGCTTGTAAGTGCTTATGGCAATAACATGTTGTCTCACACACTCATTGTGCTCCTACTCCTCAGTGGCACATCATGTATTCACTTTCCTCTCTACACTGGAACTGTGAATGTTATGAACAGCCTGTAGAATTTACAGATCTAGTAAAGTGTCTGTACTTTAACAAGTGAGAATTAATGGTCTTTGTACGATGTATTTTCAAGGGTGAAATGCAGTAGTGCGCATTAAGTTTTTCTGTTAATAAGTGCCTTTGGAAAGATAACTACCCCTTTTCTCCACTGATTATTATTAAAAGCGTATCTGCCTTTCATAGACTGTCTTGCCCTCATCAGCCCAGTTTAAAGGCTGGAATAAACAGAATTTACTCCCTTTTTATAGGTTCTCTTGTATGTACTGAAACAATGCTTTTCTAAAACAATGTCTTCTCTAAATACATGTATGCTACCCTGATAAATACATTAGAAGAGGCATCAGTTTAAATATTTTTGCTTCATTTAAAGAACAATGAAAATCTTAGAAAAACATTAGTATGTCAGTGAAAAAATGTAGAAAATGTACAGAAAATTGGAAGATATGAATCTGCCTTCCAGAATAGTGAGACAATGTTGTTATTCTTTTTCCATTTTGACCAAGTTATTTGTTTACCCAGGTCGTCTGCACAAAACAAAATGACGAGAGCAGTGGCTGCCTTCAGTAAGTACTGTTTCATGTAAAAGTTGCTTCAAAAAAATACTAACGTATCCTTCCAGTTCTTCCTAATGCTGCTGATATCACATGCAAATTACTTAAAACAAAAAAAATGTGAACAGAGTAAGTTTTAAGAATGCATTTCAGTTATTCCACTTTGACTATAGAATTTCAGGGTTGGCCTGCTTGGAAGAATAACTGCCCGGTGGCAGTGGTTTTCAGACCAGAGATAAGTCACACAGGGGCTGATGACTTTTGAGCCAGATAGGAATTTGATTGTCTCCATGAGCATTTGTGATTTTTTTGAGCCTAGCCAAAACGGAGTTTGCAACTGGAAAAGCTTGGGAACCACTGACCTGATGTGTAGGCAGATAACTGTTGATGTGTGATTAGTGTGGCCTGGCTGCACTTCAGCAGTGCTCCTTTCAGATAACGATACCTACAAACAAAGCCTGGCTGCAATCAAAGAAGGTGAAGTAGACTTCACTTTGATTTCATACCGGTATAATGCAGGAGAAATTTAGAAGGGTACTTCCCTGATGTAGTTTCAGATCTAAGCTACTTTACAAAAGCTTCCTTAAATAGATGAGCTCATAAAGGACAAGTCACTGTTTGAGAAAGTTTTGGTATTTAAAAAAAAATGGCTAACATAACGAGGTAAAGTTACATGTGGTTTTATTTCGTTACCAGCTAAAACCAATTTTGAACTGGAACATCTGCATTTTCCATTGATGTTTGATGTGTTCTGCCTGTGGCTATCTTCACTGAAAATTTGTTTATCCTTTTAGGAGACAATCATCATGAACTCAGAGCACAAAAATACAGTGAGCAGAAAATTGTCTGCTAATTGAAGACTGTGTATCCCCTCTTTAATATTTCTCCCCTTGCATTTCTTTCAAAAAAAGATTTCAGATACCAGCATTTCTTTCAAAGGGCAAGTCAGGGCTGGTTTGTTAGCACTCTATCTACTGTAATAAAGTCACAGGTCACATAACTTTAACCTATTTTTGCAAAGAACAAAAAGTGTACATTGTCTTAACAGTGTTCTCGGTCATGTTAACATCCATTATTTTGTGTTTGCAGAGAAATCTATAAAGCTGAGCTTCACCAAAGAGATTCTGCTTCTCAGTGTTACAACAGCCTACACAGGTATGAAGCAAGCAGTGTGTAACCATGGGGCAGTGTCAGGGCATTGTTTGGAATTCTCACCCCAGAGCAGGTTGCAATTCTGAATCTCTGAAAGTGTGACTTGAATATTTCAATTAACTTTGATTAACAAATTACTTGCAGCTTTTCTGAGTTCTAGAAAGTGTTTCTGTACGGGAGGAGGGTTGTGCTTAAATCTGTAAATACTCACTGGTGTAGTAAGTAGTATTTAGTTCAGTACAGTTCTGGGTCACCCTAACTGAGGGTTATGCAAAATGTACCTAGCTGGTTTTTAGGTGGCTTGACATTACACTGTCAATAGGTTGTAGACTGGTTAATGCGATTGCATTTGAATTATTTTTGTACAGTATGCTTTCAGTGTCCCCTCTGTTGTGGTGTGGGAGATTACTAACGGTCTTTGTTTAGTTTTGGCTCTATTGGGGAGAAGTTTAGCCATTTTCAACTGCTTTTGTCAGTAATATTTGCTTTGGCAAGAGCTCTCTTTAGCAACTCTAAACCTCTTCTGTTATCGGTAGACCAAGGTGTGGGTTGTAAAATAAAAATACCTTGATTTTTTGTCATACACTAAAGTGATTCTTCCACTAAAATGCTATAAAATGTTACTGAGATCCTTTAATGGATTGTGAGCAGGTTTCTTGCTCCTTATTTTGCTTCAGACATAGTTCTGTTCATGATCAAATTAAATTTTAGGAAGAACAGATGCATTTTCAGAACCTCAGCTCTGAGTCACCATTATGAAAAACTGTTGTTAGCTCTTGTAGGTAAAAAGACAGGCTTAGATGCAAACAAACTAAAACTGGTGTCATAATATCTGCTGCAGTTTACAGACAGCTTTTGGCAGAGAAGTAGCAATAGTAGCTGTGAAGTCAGTTTGTACAGGCCGCTAATCTGAGTTACAAATTACTTTGCATCTCCAGTGTCGTGTTGACCCAAATTAATGAACTTGAATTCTTCTTAGATGTTTAGTGCAATGGGAATGTGAAGCAAGGTAACGGGGGAAGAGAATCGGTCAGGTCTTGCCTGATTAATATGAAATGTGATCTTACAGGTAGCAGAAAAAAATCAGTCCAGCTTGGAAAAAAAAGCTGCTGCCATCTGGTGGCTTTTGGTCAATATTGTCACTTTATGCAGGAAAATGCAAAATCCCACCAGGCAAACAAAAGCTTTGATTTCCAAAACCGATCGTCAGCTTATTAAGACTGCTTGAAGTTCACCCCTTTTTTGAGGCTGTGCAGGTCAAGTGCCATGTTAGGTAGCTTGCCACGTGTAGACCAGGGTATGGTGTGCCAGATTTTTGCAGTAGCAAAAGGCAAAGGTGATCCATTAGAAAAGCTTTGAGATTTTTTTTTTAACTGTTGTTTGTTTAGATGTAACATTTTGTGTTGTTTTAAACATACTTTCCATTAAAGAACTGGTATTTTTTACACTGATGGTTGCTGATAGATAGTCCCACTAATTGGACTTGGCCATGTTGCCTCTCCTTACACACAGTAATGGCAGTAGGAAGAAAGAAGAGTTTTAAACAAATAGCAGTTCTTCCTCAGTTTTAGTTCATTATGTGTAGACTACTAGCAGTCTGGTTTAGGGATCTTGGCTCTCTTGCTGTTTGGAAGTGCTGGGAATCTTCTTAAGAATGCCGTAACTTGGGGGGAAAAAAAACAAACACCTTACACGTGAATTTTCAAGGCTCTTGAAAAGAAGAAATATAAACTATATGTAGAAATTGTGCCAACAGCAGCAGTGCTGAACCCAAGTGCATGTGGTGCTTTTTAGTGACAGTGGGTTTTTCATAGTGTCTCTAAACTGGCATAGGAGAATATCACAATTACATAGTTTAAAATTAATTGCTTCTATTATGTATGCCTCATTTAAACATGTATTTGAAAGGTACTTTAGGGAAAAACAGCCTTTAGACAAAAAGAATTTTTTAATAACTTTCATAATAGTTCATTTATCAATTTTGTTTGGTTTCTTTCAAAGGTTTGGAATTAACGTTCTTTTCTGGAGTATATGGAACGTGTATTGGTGCTGTGAATAGGTTTGGCAGCGAAGAGAAAAGCCTTATTGGTCTTTCTGGTATCTTTATTGGTGTTGGAGAAATTCTAGGTGAGTCTAAATTTACTGCCTTACAGACAAAAGAGGTTTAAGATGATGTAGTTACTCAAAATGAGGTGGGGTTTTTTTTTTTGTATTTAACTTAATAGTGTCTTTCAGGCTTCCAGCAATGATTATATGAACAAAAAATGAAATAACTGGAAATAAAATTGTCAATGTGGTTCCTTATTGCCCTGTGAATTATAGATTACAGCCTGTAAAGTGAATGTGGACTAAGGATGTGAAATACTGGTGACTATGAACCCTGAGATTTTGGGTTCTTTTTAGGTTAATGCAAAGAAATGCCTACGACTTGGAATGAGAGAGATACTAGACTACAATGTTATTAGGGAACCTTCAGCCTAGCAGATGATGATCTGTTTTTAAGGAGTATTTTGTTTACTTTTTTATTATTTCTTGAGGGATGTCATGACTATTTTAAATGTATTAAAGTATTACACTAGTTATTTCTTTCTCTCGGAAAGTTAGCTTGTGTTAAATGAGGTCTGATATTCGAGTAACACTGAATACAGGTAATGTTCATTAAGTGGGTTTTTTTTTTTTGTGTGGTTTTTTTTTTTGCTTAAACTCAAGTATGGACTGTTTAAAACGAACCACTGTCTCTGTTCATTACAACTTGGATCCACAGAAAGGTGCATAGTTTTGCAATTCAAAGAGCTAAGCACAGGGCCATCCATTTTCACTGAGTACTTTGCAATACTGGACGAAACGGTGGCTGCTGGGAAAACACTTGCACGAAAGTTAAAGTGTCTTCATCAGCAATTACCTGATGAGTCTCCTGCTTGCTTTTCTCAGATGTCTCTAGCAACCCAAAGGTTCTGTCAGGTGGCAAGTGGGGCTGGCAGATCTGGCAAACTCCTTGGGACTGATTTCATATCTGTCAATCTTTTGTTTATTCAGTAAGGGGAAGTTTATAATCTAAGTTTTCGGCATTGTTGGTTTATTATTATTTTAAGTTTGGTTTTGTTCTGATTTAATTATCCAATCTTTTCCACTTGTACAGGTGGAGGAATCTTTGGTTTACTGAGTAAGAATAGTCGTTTTGGCAGAAACCCTGTTGTGATGCTGGGGATCGTTGTCCATTTCATAGCCTTTTATTTAATTTTTTTCAACATGCCAAATGATGCCCCTATTGCTCCTATGGAAGGAACAAATGATGTTGCTTATATGATTCCAAGGTATGTGAACCTTTTCTTTTGACTGGTATAACTCAAGTTGTACATAAAGAGCTTGTTGCTGTAGTAGAAAACTTCTGGAAGCTGCTTTACTTTGTAGTAACTAATTCTGACGCCACAGAAAAGGCTTTCAGGATTCTGTTTTAATAGTCTGTATGTTACTGCACCCAATTTAGGAATTTCAGTGGCATAAGAATAAAAAGCATGAGGATCTTTGGTAGTAATTCTGTCACTGAGAACTGATATTCCTGACATGTAGTACAATAGTGAGGCCAAAAACTATTGCGTTAGATGTCGAAAATGCAGTTTATTTTAAAACAGTGTTGGGCTCAGTCTTACTACAGCCAGGAGCATCAGCCTTGCACCATTGCACTGGTTTCCAAAGTCTTTGAATGCTGGTTGTCCAAGTCCACTAGGTCTAACTGGAGCCACACTGTGCCTGTTTTATATTGCTCGGAGTGAGGGGAAGAATATCTGGAGCTTTCTTAGTCATTATTGTGACTTTCTTTTGGGGTGTGTTTTTGCCAATTTATGTGAAAGTACAGTGTTGCCAGTTTGTGCAGACAGCTGCTAACTTACGATTGTAAACGTTTGTTCCTGGGACACTTCTTTATTCACCTGGAGTATTTTTCTGCAGAGTGAATTGGTGTTTCTCTAATATTCTTGCAGGTATAAACTCACCATGTGTTTCAGCTTTTAATCAATGCCTTATGAGTTTTGTGGCTCCAGGCACCAAAATGAGTTCTCGTGGTTCTAACTTGGGGTAGGATTGACTGCAGGTCACAGTAACCAAAGACTTAGCATTCAAGACATTACAGTATTTTTGCCAGGTGTTCCCAGTTCTTTTCCAGGGAAATTGGAAGTCTGAGAATTTTCTTCCTTCTCTCTTTTTGAGTAAGTGTGCCAAGAATGGTTTATAAACGTGTAAGCTGTTTGAACAACTGGTTTTTAAACTTAATTCACTTTCTCCTTCAGCAAAGAGGTGGCCATATTCTGCAGCTTTCTGTTGGGTCTGGGGGACAGCTGCTTTAACACCCAGCTCCTCAGTATTTTGGGATTCCTGTATTCAGAAGACAGTGCTCCTGCCTTTGCCATCTTCAAGTTTGTTCAGGTATTACATGACATGGCCTTTTGAAAGTATGACTGTTGGAATGTTATTGTAATGCTGGGCTGGGGTTTTTTTAATGAGCAGAGAAAAAAAATCTGTTGCTTCTGTAAAGGATTTCAGCCTTTTTTTTTTTTTTTTTTTTACCTTCAAAAGGAGAGGAGAAAAAGTTTATAGGTAGGAAGTAGCTTGATTGCATGGTCTGGTGTGATTATATAATTGAATTGCTATTACTTGCAGGTTTGGAGGGAATGTAGAAGCATTGAGAATTGTAGTTTAAAGTCAGAAGGCTTGAATAAGTTAACCACACTTGGATTTTATTTAAGTGATCATTTACTGAATTTACTTAGTCAAAGTCTTTGACAGAGAGGTGTGAGTTAAAAGGAACCAAGTTGTGTAAACAGTAGTTGAAGAGTTTGTGCATGTTGTACCAGATCACTGGGAGATACCAGGTGGGTACGCAGAAAAAAGAAGAATGAAGTGATGTTTATCTGTCCTTAGGTTGTCAGAATGACAAAATAAATGCATCTCTGCTAGCTGGAGACATGATGAAGTGTTTTCATGTAGTATAGATATAACTACTGTATTTTGGATAGATCACTCACAGGGATTAATCTTGCTTGGTACTGAATTTCCAGGTCAAGGTCCATGTTGATCACAGGTATTGATAGAAAAACAGTGGTGCAAGGCAACTGTTCATGCATGGCCACACCAATAGCAAGCTAGTGCTGGGAGCAGAGCTCAGGATGTGTCTAGTTTAAAAGATGAGCTGTTTGCTTCCAAAAGATATTTTCTTTTCCTTGTGCACAGCTCCATTGTTATATCATTCTCAGTGATATGTAAGAATTTGAGATAAACACTGAATATAAAGATTCTTTATATGAGCTCTAATGAAAATTGTGCCTTTAAAGAGGATAGATTGCAAGTAAGCAACACTGCTTGTCAAAGCCTCTGGCTGTTTTGATATAGAATAGTTTGTGATGCTGTAAAACTGGAAATAGCTTCCTGGATTTTGTCTTAAAGCCTCGGAAGTGTCATTTCTAGAGAAACTGTTTTCAGATACCAGAGAACCGCACTTGGGGTGCTACAAACACTTTGAATTCTGTTTGAATTCTTTCCGCAGTGAACACTATTTAAATAACAAGTAAAAACTGCATCTGTTGTCAATCATATTAAGACATATGTTGAGGTTTTAAGATCTTCTACAGAAGCGTAGTGCTGAGAGTTGCATATTAAGCTGCGTGTATGTCAGTTTGATAATCCTTGTACAATAACACTAGCCTGGAAGTCTCCACTGATAATCTTTTTTGCATTGTGTTTTTTTTTCCTCTCAGTCCATCTGTGCTGCAGTTGCGTTTTTCTACAGTAACTACTTCCTTCTGCAGTGGCAGCTCCTGATCATGGTGGTTGTGGGCTTCTTTGGAACAATTACCTTCTTTACTGTGGAGTGGGAAGCAGCAGCAGCTCTTGCTGCCCGCAGCTCAGACTACAGCAGCATTTGATCGAGTTATCGCGTGTGGGCCGACATAAGGAAAGACCCGGTCATTGTGAAGTGGCACAAGGTGAAAACAGCAAGTTGCTGCAGAGGTTAAGATGGAGGGAGCTACTACTAAATCACCATGGGTCTAACTGAATGAGGAACATGGGAGAAAAAAAAAATGCCAAATCTGAATGGCCTTTTTTCTTGATTTAATCAACTGAATGTGGTATGCATGTTCTTAAAAATCCACTACTAGAAATGGAAGGAAACATAGAGATCTATGTATTGAACAATCCTGTTCTGAGATGTACCTTTCAGAATGTAATTGCCTAATTTCACTCCACCAGGCACTGTAAAATTAGTTTAGGGTTTGTTTTTTTTTTTTTCCCCCCCTCTAAATTATTTTTCCTATATTCTAGTTCTGCAAACGCTTGAATTCTGGTATTGAGTGATATTTTTATAAGGTACATTATATTGCAGAGTGTGTCTGCACAGCTGAGAAATCAATTTATGACATTGACTTTTTCAGCAATTAGATATGTAGAAGTATTTCTGTGGGAAATGTTGCCTTATTCTTTATCACCCAGTTCCTATTTCATGTGTTTAAATTTTATTAGATGTGTGGGGTCTTTTTTGAAGTGTCACACTAAAGATTTTAGAAGAATTTGAAGTTACCCTTAGTTTTCCTAAGGATGTGATCCTGAGATGTGTAAAATATTGATCATTGAACACAGTCTCTTGCTTCAGCATCTGGGAAATGAGCTGTTGGGAGAGCTACTGGAACTGTATGAAGGACTTTAAGACATGGCTTCCCTCCCAGATTCCCAAATGGTTCTCTTGAGTTTGACATTTCATCATAATCTGTGATGGGAGCATTGTCTAAGAGAACTTTTTAAAGTACAAATAGACTCAGAATGTGAACTGTAAGAATAATCTTGCAGTGTTTATCTTACTGCATAGTCTAAAAATACCTGAAACACTTGACGTAAGTTGTTTCATTCAGTGTATTTTTGGGAAGACCGTACTGTAATCTTACTCTGCCAATGTGAAAAGAATGATACCAGTACAGTAACTAAATTTTAATCCAAAACTGTTCTAGATGATAGAATGTGGGCAGTGAATGCAGCTCACCCTGATTTTTTTTTTTTTCTGTCTATGTATCTTTGTAGTACTTGCAGTTGTGTTTCTGTCTAGCAGGCAAACAAGGTGCAACCACGAGTAGGTATGGAACACCGAGAAGGTGTTTATGGACACTCCCAGTTTTTAGAAAAGTTCCACTTGCCAACCTTTTTTTTTTTTTTTTTGTGCACAGTCAGAATGTTACTGTCTTATCTTTAAAGACAAGCTGAAAAAAAGTCGACTCCATATGTGTCAGTAGCTCCTGCATGTCATAACGATGTAGGTGTACCCAAGGTTAAATTTGATGAGGGAGTATGGTATCTCCTGTGACATTTGCTGTCACTTCTGCTCTCCCAGGGCATGTAACACACAACTCCCATGAAGCACAGCCCTCCGCGCGCAGCGGAACGGCTGAGAGGGATTATTCCACAGGCATATAGAAAGGGATCTTTAAATGCACTGCAGGTTTTTGCTGCGAGATCAGGAAGGTGTTAATGGGGGATAAGAGGGCATCTGAATGCTTGGCAAGCGAAGAAATCCATGAGGACAGCCAAGAGAGAAAGCCTTTGTGTATTCCCAGGAGATTTAATGAATGATGTAAAAGAGAATGAGACGGAACACACGCATTTTGAGCGAGGGGTTACTGAAGCCATTCCAATTTGTCAGACAAACTGGAAAAGTGTTCCATATTCAATCGGTATATACGATTAATGTGGCTAGCAGCAGTCTAATGCCCCTCTCTGTCCACTCCTGTTATCCTGTAATTTAAATCATACTATTTTTATACACTGAACACCGTATACACAAAGGACAGATGCTGCCAGTGATAAGAATTCTCTTCTTGCTAAACGTTTGTATTTTCTCCACTTTCTCCCAAGTATAAAAAGTTCTGTGGTTTTTGGTTTTTTCCTCTGAATTTTTCCTGGGACCTATTTTCTTCTACATATCAATGAGAGAAAAAAGACTCGAAACTTCACAAGGAATGATTTTGTCTTACAGTACATGGAGGGGGGAAAAATAATTCTCAGGTCTTGATGGGTAACCTATAAATGTTTTTAAAACAATGTCTCTTAATTGTAGCTACATTACGAGTCTCATGAGGTTGCTTTTTAAATTGATCACTTTTAACGATGAGTTTGTGTTGTTCATTTGCCATATAACAATTACAACAACTCTTTTACTAGAAATTAAAGAAAATTGTGATAATGTAGTTTTTAAAAGTATTTTGAGACCGACTTTCAGGGATACTAATGAATTAGGACTTGTGGATTTTCAGTACCTCTGTGAATCTGCTGCTTTACTTTTTTTTTTTCTTTTCTCTGTTCTGCTTGGCTTGACTCTATCAGATAATGCTAGAAGGCTGCTCAGAACTATCGATTGGGTTGTTAAAGTGAAGTAGTATTGGTCTGTCAAATTTTACAAGAAATGAAATTCTCAAAACTGCATAATGGAGAACTGATTATTTTTTTAACTATTAATTATATAAGTATTGCTTTTGACATTTGATCTTGAGACAGTTCTCAGTTAATCAAGCTGATGACACATGATTGCTTTTCACTTACTACTTTGATTTGTCAGGAGGCGAGAAGTCCACCCGACTATACGCAACTGTTAGTTTGGTCATAGCAATAGGAAGAATAGTGATGCTGACATCCATTTATGATTTCATCTCTTAATCTTTTTATCAGCATTTGCCAGCCCTGAGACCGCTCCTGTTCATTTCACCTCTTTGACCCTTGAACAATTTCTTGTTCATCTGAATTGGGAGCTTACTGTTAAATTCGGTGGGATTTGAAAAAAGGCTTTTGCTGTACTTGTGGTACTGTGGGTTTGTTGTATATTAGGGATTTTATCTTTCAAAGCGAAATTACATGTTAAGTTGCTTGGGTTTATTGAAAATCTGTCAAACTTGCAGTGTGGTGGGGTTTTTTCCCCTCTTATTTCTTATAGGTTCTTACTAAAGTTTAATATCTTGACATATCACATCCCCAAGTTTTTCAAACAAATGCTAAATATGAAAAATGATATTTTTGACATTTGAGTGCCAAAGGATCTGCTACAAATTAGTCTTTGATGCATATAAGCATACCTTTATTTTTGTTTCGCCAGTTGGTTTTCATGTTGATATAGAAACATAGAAATGTCTGGGTTGGAAGGGACCCCCAGAGGTCATCCAGTCCAACCCCCCTGCTGAGAGCAGGGCCATCCTCAGCTAGAGCAGGTTGCTCAGAGCTCTGTCAAGCCCCACCTTGAATGTCTCCAGGGATGGGGCCTCAACCACCTCCCTGGGCAGCCTGTTCCAGTGCTCCACCACTCTCGTGGTAAAGAACTTCCTCCTTACATCCAATCTAAATCCCCTCCTTTCTAATGTAAAACCATTGCCTCTCATCCTTTCACTACAGGCCTTTGTAAACAGGCCCTCTCCAGTCTTTTTATCAATAGTTATATCTGCATAAAGAGTGTGGACTCACAGTTTTAGAGGCACTTTGTATAAAACTATGGTAAAATGCATTAGTAAATAAATTTCCTGGATGTTTTTGGCCTAGTTTCCTAAGGAAATGAGGCTTATGAGATTGGGTTGTATTCCTGTCTTATCTCCACATTTAGCTTTAGAAATTCCTGGCTTATCCTGACCAAATTCCATAGGAGGTCCACAGATGTTCACAGACATGTGCAGCTTGGTGCAGAACAGCACCTTAGCATCATTCCTTCCCTTTCCCATCTCCTGTCCTACCATTCCTACCTATCTGCTGAGGTCTTAAGGGAAGTCTTTAAGGTGAATTTAATGGTTATCTATTCTGGTTAGCCTGGCAGCTGGCCAGTCAACCAGTGGGGTGCTTTGAACAAGCCACAGTACTGGTAACAGCAGCGTCTGTTAAAGGAAAGAATGTTTACTACTTCAAAAATTGTGAAATGCAACCAAATGGAACACACTTTCCAGCTTGCTTTAATATTTATATGGTCCTAGCAGACCCAGGAATAAAGATTAAAATAAACCCTGTAATTTCTAAGAGGTAATAGGGAAGTCTCACTCTTGGGAAGGTGATTTGCTACTGGCTTGTCACTGTGGGCCTTTTAAGTTGCTATGATTTCCTCATAAAATATTGGTTTCCCACAGATGGTTGTAAAATCTTTCTGGATGACATAATCTCAAAGGAGGTTTCCCAGCATCAAAATTAGGAATTAATTTTTGGCTGAGCTGTAATCCATTGAAGAGATAACAAATACATTTCAGTGTTTAGTATATATGACTTCGTGGTGGATGGTTACCTGCTGGCTTCGTGCAATTATCATATGTCTGAATATAGTTTTAGCATAAATTATGCTGATAGCTTGATGAAGCCTGTGAAATGTGGTCAGATGAGCAGATCAGACTGCAAGCTGCAGAGTGGGGTTTGAATTCGTCTCGGTGCAAATACCTTCTCACGCAAAACCAGAACCCATTTCTTATGGTTGGAGAGCTCCAGCAGCCAGTGCACATAGTGGTAAACGCGGTTTTAAAGCTACTCCAAAACAAGCAGGAAAACCCTCACCTGTAGGTATTTCCTGAATAAAAAGTCTTTCTTTCACAGAATCAAATTTTAAAACCTCTTCTTTCTCCTGTTGTTGTAAAAAGAATTTTCAGACGTGGTTCGGGTATAAGCTGGTGCAGTTGTAGACAGCACATGCGTGTTCAGAGCTTTGGTTTCTTTTTCTTTTCTGGAGTTGTAAGCTCTGGCTGTTCTAATTAATTATGCAGTGTATAGCTATGAATTAAAATACTTGTTTTAATCAGTTGCAGTTTAGGTTTATATAAGGAATAGCAATTATTAAGAGCTCAAGCTGGTTTTTGGAGGCATGAGGCTGAGACTGGCAATACGACCACACCGTATGCCATCACTCTTCGTAAAGCAGCGAGGAGACTGGAGCAGGGATGAGGAATTACACAGTACATCTTTTCAAGGAACTTCCTCGGTTATCTCCTACTACTAAATTACTCAAGTTTGAGTTGTTGAAGGTGGTCAAGAAATCCTAACGATTGCTTTTAGAGGTTTTTCTTGAACTTTGCACCTCCCTGTTAATTCCTAGTCTGACTTCAAATTTCCTGGCCAAAAAAAAAAAAATCAGGTCTGTATAGAAGGTCTTAGTTGAAAAAAGTGAGAGAAATCTGTAGAGGCTGTTGGGAAAGGGGGTTATGGTGAGAGGTTTTAGAAGCGGAATGTTGAAAGACTAAGGAAGGAGGTAGGAAACATTGCAAAGGTCAAGAGAAGGAAGTGGAGAGAAAACGTCTGGAAGAGGAAGCAGGAGAAGATGCTCTGTGGTCAGTTAAGAGGTCAGATGAAGTGGGGAAATAAAGTAAAGCCAGGAAAAGACTTTATTTGCTCTGAGTATTAGATAATTTACATGTTCAGGAATTAGTACAAAAGCAAAGCATTTCTGTAAATAAGTAGTGTTAAAGTTCTGAAGCCATAATAATATTTTTACTTTTAACATTGAATGTGGGCTTGGATGTCAAACTGCAGCTTCTCGTTGCGTTTTTAAAGCCATTATGAGTACTGCTGAAAACTAATTTGAGGATTCTCTTGGCTTTAGACTGTAACTCTTCTGCAGTTTTTTCTTCAGAAGTTTGTGTGCCTAGGGGAAGGGAAGGTGCAGACAGAAGATTACCCACTTTTGTACAGCAGCATAAGGAAGCGTAGGGATTTATGCAGTACTTTACTGAAATACCTTTACTTTTGCCAGTAGATGTCACTGTGGATAAAAAATACCAGCGCTTAGTAGACAAAGGAGGTAATTTGCTAAATGAAAATTCAACCTTTGAAAGTAGATTGGGGGGGCAGCAATTTTTTCCTGAAAGAAGACTTCTTTCAGCATATAAAAAAATGGATTTCTTACTAATCAGGACATCTGTTTTTACCTACTACAAGCCTGTATTTTTTGGTCATCTTCTCCCGACTTGGGTAAGTTCATGGCTATCTGTCTGACTTCCCAGGGGTGCCTGTGTAGGAGTGTGCTCCTGTTCAGCTCGATTTTGAGAGCGTTCCGTGTTTGGGGGTTGCTTTAATAAGCACCGGTTGTTGCTACAGTGTGTATGGTGCGGGGAATTGGACATGGAGGAAGTGGCTTCATTAGGGTTGATTTGGAGGGGGGAGCAAGATGAGAAAAAAAATTGCCCATGTGATTGGCTGGGAGAATAGCTCTGAATTATGGGATCCATCTGTTTCCTGTAATGAATTCATAAACCCATCAAACAATGACCTGAACGAATTGCTGAAGGAAAAAAATAATACACTGGCATGATATGTTTAACGCACTGAGGCATTGGCATTGTATAATCAAAAATTCTTCTCACATCCAGCACTTTGTAATGGAGCTGCTGTGTTTAATAGAAGCTGTAAATAAATCCTGTCACAGTAGCAGCCAAGAATGTGTTTCTGGGTTTAACTGTTTGTCTTCTGGAATGCCTCCTCCTTGAAGGCATTAGAAATACAAGTTTTATAAAGCTGGAGTAGGGGATTCTGAAATATAGAGAAATGTTAATGAGGTGAATGAAAGGAAAAAGCTGCCATAAATCAGTATTATGTGGCTTAACCAGTTTCTTTCATTTATGCATGTTCTTTCCTTATGTCATAGAAATGTACTTAAAAGCTATTGTTGTAATTGAAATCTGTTAGACTGATCCTATTCATTATATTAATAAAATCCACCTACAATTGCTCGTAACACTTTTTTTTATGCAGTTGGGATTCCCGAGATTGTAATCATCAAAAAGCATATGGGGTAATTATTGGATTTGTTTGGGTAAAATTGGATTAAGAAGTTTAGATACCATTAAGTACTGATAATTATTACAAGCAAGCTCATTGTTTAGTGTACGTACAGCTCTCAGAATGTAGAATAAGCAGATACCCATCACAAACATCTTAAGAGCAAGCAATCTCAAGGCTTTCATTTTATGCCTTTAATTGTATTTTTGCAAGAGGCTTTCTACTTAAATGTTTTTGCTTTAGCTCTTTAATCGTGTGCTAGTTATGAGAACCACTTTGCATTAAATCCTTTCCCCCATACGTTTGAAATAATATTTTTAGCATTGAAGCAAATTTAGCCATAAAGGCTACATTTTAATTCCTGGCTCTCCAGCAGCTGCCCACATAGCATTAGCCGTGACAGTGTATTACGTTCGGGTGAAAGGGCAGACAGGCTGCTCCTTCAGGGACTGGCAAGGTCTCGCTATAGATTGGCAGGTTGGCCCTTGGGGCTGATTAAATGTATAGCACACAGAGCATCACTGTTCCAGGCAGCCCCTGCTTGACCGCAGGCTCTGCTGGGCTGGATGCAAGAGGTTGCTGTCTGGTTTGCTTTTAGCCAGCAGTGTGCTAAAATATTATTATGTCTTTGTACGTTGTGTTCTGCAAGGGGTAGCCATCATCTCAGAATATGTCCCACTGTAGGAAGGAGAATGTCTGAAGGGTTTATAAAGCCACTCTTAGAGTGAATATTGTGTGACAATTCATGCTTAGATGCTTTGAACGGTAGGTGTTCCTCACAGTGTGTATCAAATCAAAACTGCTGCTTAAACATTCCTGAAGCTGACTCTAATAAAGAGGTGTTGAGGTTTTTTGAGGAATACAGTTGTGTTGTTTTTGTAACATATATTCTCCAAGTAGTATTGCTGCATTTGAAGTCTAAATTTGAAGGCTGAATTCTAGCCTGAGAAGAAGCTGGAATTTGGGAATCAAGCCCATTCCTATGACATTGTTCACTCTTTTTGCTTTATTTCCTGTCAGTGCTGTAATTAAACGGTTATTTTCCAGCTGCCATGATTTGTATACACGGTATTCTTGCAAGACCTTCCATTTAACTAGTCTTACAGAAATGCTGATATACAAAATAAAAACCACTTTGCTGTCATGATTAGGGAAAAACCAGTGATATTATTATGTAGAAATATTTTTATTCTAAAGTACAGTGTGGTTGATATTTTAATTTTCTTTGTTCTTTTCTCTGATTCGCATACTTAGAGGGAAACATTGTTTCTAACACTGAAATTGGGTTCCTCTGGCCAAACCTTTGTGATGAAACGGTTTTGTTAATTCATATTAAAGAAAAAAGTGTCATGTATTCTAAGACTTGCACCAGTGATCATAGAATGGGTTTGGTATGTGCACCTCTTTGGAAGTATCCGGTGCAGTTCCTATATATATACACAGCTCTGAGAATGTAATGCTTGTTAAAAACCAGCCTGCCTTGCTTTCTGAAATGTTTCCAGTTAATGAATATGCCTTATGCAAATCTCGGGGACGGACAAATACCGATTCTGCTGGCATTGTGCCAGTCAGTGGGTTTAATTCTCTTGTACGCTTTCTTAATTCAACAGAAAAATAATTTCTTCGTTTAAAAAAATAAGCAGATCAGAGAAGGCTCTAGTGTCTCGCTTTGCCATGCAGTTGTTCCTTCCAGCCTCTTTTCCCAGCTGCTCAGGACCTTGGGGTGCTGCAGGGTTAGATGACAGAGCTGAGCTGGCTGGGTGGGAGGTGTGGGGTGGCAATGTGGGGGAGCAGTCCTCATCCCCACCCACTGCCTCCTCTGGCCCAACTCTGCTCCTTCTCTTCCCCGGCGTTCCCTCTGATCTTCTGGCACAGGGGTTTGTGTGGCTGGTTCCTTATCAGGGCTGGAGAGACTTCCTGGCTGGAATGGTGTAATTGGTTTTGGTAGCTCAGACTACAACTGGAGTGCTCTGCCTGAATCCTGTGGCCATGGGCAAATCACATAGAGCTTCATCTTTCACACAAGTACTGAATACTACTTCGAATTTCACTGTTGGTACGTGCTTGCATCTTTGCAATAGTAGTAGTTGTAGGTGGCAACAATAACAGCTCAAGACCTCTAATTTTCCCATTTCTGCTCTCCATCTCCCAGATGAAATGGAAATAAACACTTTGCTCAAAATCACAAAAAGGGATACTACATTAGTTATCCTTTTCATTTGTCAAAGCAAGCGAAACTAGGTGGGGGTTGGCTTTTGCTACAGTTTGAAGTTTGGACAACAGGCACTTTGATCTGCACGTACAGGAACGCAGCCACCCCAGGCCTGGGATGGCGGGTGGTGTGACCCGCAGAAGCTGTGTGGTCAGAGCCAGAGAGAGCTCTGGGAGAACTGCCCTTCAATGAGAGGATCAATTTAATTCATGGATTATGCTGATTTTTTTTTTTAAGGGCCAGATGGAATGGTAAAGTCAAGAAGACATAAAAAAAAGACACAGTAAAACTTGAATAATATTCTGAATCATGTGGGTGACAGTATTGTATTGTGGAAACAAAATAGTTCTCACATGCTGAATATGGAAATTTGATATTTGAAATGAGTTATTCTGCATTTCATAACATTTTTCATCTGCTTTATTAATTGTCAGAGTTAGGGTAAACTCTTTTGTTTCCGAAGGTAATGGTATATTTTGAAAAGGCAAAGAAGGTATTATTCTCTGCTTTTCAGATACTACTGGTACTTCTAAATTGTTTTAAAGTTCGTGTCTTTTTGTTACAGAAATAAGTATAGACGAAATTGTTTAGGCTTCCAAAGCAAAAGTCTTGGAGAAGAAAAGTGCTCATGGTTGCTGTCAAACTTAGCATGTTTTTTGCTTCTCCAAGCCCCCTCTTGCTTTGAAGCCACCCTTGACATTACCTTGATGCCTTTTCATCATGGCTGCTGTGGAAATCAGTGAGTTTTTCAGGTGTTCCAAAGCCTGGAAAGGGACTGAGTACTGGTTTCATAGTATATATATGACCAGATGAGGTGCAGCTTTGTACTTGCTGGACATGCCTGTGATGAGCTGGAGGGATACTCGCTTCTGTGCACCTAGAATTTGCCCACAGAATTTCTTCTGGGTGGCCAAGCAGCTCTGGTAGAGGCTGCCAAGGGAGCTGAACAGCTCAGTGTGGTTCCCTGCCAGGCACTGCCATCCCCGGCCGGCACCGTGCCGCTCTGCTCCAGTACCCCTGCCCCAGCTCCCTCGTGGCTGCTCCCGAAGAGAGCCGGCCCCGCTGACCTCGCTGTGCCAAGCTCTGCGGGCAAATTCCACTGCAGACCAGGCTGGGTCTGACCTGCTTATTTCAGGCAGGGTTAGTATGGGGCATATCAAGCGTGCCAGTGTAGACGACTGGGCTGTCCTGAAATGCTTGATGCAAAGGTTTATGAAAAGACCGGGAGAGAACCAAAGCTTTGTGTGAGTGCTGAATAAGCTGGTGGATCAGGTCTTTGAACTTATTTTGGAGATCATTAGAAGCCTGAAAATGTATGTTGTCATGTCTACAGGCGGTGTGATTTGATGTTAATATTAGCAGTCTCGCATCCAAAACTGAAAAACTGCTGAACTAAACAGGAGTGGGTGCTCTAGACGGGTGCAGTCGCTTACTGGGCAGTTTAAATGAGCATTCTGTTCAATACTAAATTGTCACACCTCTCTCTTCTCTTCCCTTCTGTTTTAAACCATGCAGATTTGTTACAGTGAGGAATAAAAGGCTTGAGTACTCTAACAGGCAGTGCGTTTTGTCTAAGAAGAGAATAACCCGAATTTATCCTTATTTTTAAAACTTAATGCTGTTTTAATTCCAGTAGTGTTTAGCAGACATCACATTTTGTCCTGGTAGTGAAGAGGCTATAGCTATGACAGAGGAGCTGTTGAGACATTATTTAGTATGTTTAAAGGTTTTAAACTTGAAAGATTCAAGAAAAGCTCATGCTGCTTTTGTGTGGAAATACTGATGTGCAAATAACCATAAAAATCTATTTCTCTGCAGTGTAAACTTTAGACACAAATTTGTGTTCAGCCTGCTCTACGGAGTGGTCAATACACTGAAATCTGAGAGAAGATGAAATACGTTGGTGTTCTTTCTGTCCCAGTCTGAACTAGTTGGCTGGTTTGGTACCTGTAGCAGATGTGCTCTGCAGGTACCAGGGAACTAGGTCCTCTCTCTGAAAGATGGAACCTTTTGTATCGTTAGAAGTAATGCTAACATTGATTAAAATAATGTTCATGTAATCCATGAAATCCATGTTCATGAAATCCATTTTGCAGCTGAATTTGAGCGCTTGTTACTACAGAGGAGTTCTCCTGTAGTCACCTGTGGTATGTGGAAAAAGGATGGGGTGGACTTGTTTGTCCTTGTGCCTGTTCTCTTGTCTTCTTGCCAATGTGCAGCTAAGCTGAAATACGATTTACTTTTTTCTGTTACTACATTTCAGTGTTGGGTCAGAAATGAGAAGTGCTCTGCAGAGAAACTTGTTCTGTGACTTCACAAAGTGCAGCAGTGGTTCTTGTGCTCTTCAGTGTGATACAAAAACGTGGTGATTTTTCTAAGAGTGGATTAAAAAAATATCCCCCCCAAAATAGACTTGTTATATCAAAGGAGTTGATACAACATCCTCTCTTTCCAATGAAAGAACTAGTTATAATCCGAGTTTTAATCATAATTTGGAAAACATAAACCCCATATTTTTGAAGGCCTTAAAATTTATTTATTAAATAAATTACCTGCAAGCATATTTTTGCAACATATTCGTGCGTCATTGTCGGTGCAGAGGACTTGCACACGTGTCTACCAGATGGATAAAGTAGGAGTAACATAAATGAATTTCACTTGAAAACATTTCTTGCAGCTTTTCATTACCTGGAAATCTCTGCCTTGCTCATTTGCTGAAATTCAAATTCCATACCGTGATCCTTTCTGTTTAAAACAGAAATTCCAGTTTAAAACAAACAAAGAAAAAAGGTTTACTCTATGCCACTATTTTTTTATGTAATAGTTAATTTTTTTCCTGAACATTACTTGAGCATAACAGTTATTTCCAGTCCTGTTTTTATTTATCATTGTATTATCTACTGGTTTATGGTAAGCGTTCTTAGACATCTTGTTTTGACAACAAGCCAAGCTGTCTTAAAAATGCTGGAAGTGAAAACATCCAAGTTTTTTCACTTGCTCCATTGTAGAGTTGATAGGAAATCGTTGTGTTTCTTCTTGAGTGTTTTACTTTCCTAAATCGTATTTAGTATAAACACCCAGGCACAAACACTGACATACATGTTTGTGT
>JAAGNO010028730.1:45032-60405 GCA_033439905.1 Ceryle rudis
GTCGTCGGTGGGCGCCCAGTTTTTTTTTTTTTTTTTCTCCCCCCCCCCCCCCCCCCCGCCCCATCCTTCTCTGTAGCAACTCTTTCTGCAGAGCTGTGGCTCAGATGGGCGGTTGTGGGGTCCGAGAGGTGATAGGGCTACGTGATGTTAATTAGCTGTTGTACCTGCAGCACTTCAGCGTGTAAAACCCTGATAGACCCAGTTGTCATAATTAATGACTGCAGAAATAGCGGAAGGGCTTTTAGACCTTGTGCTGGAAGATTTAAGCCGATTTCTAAGTCATAGAAACCAGGCAGAAGCTTGAGTGAGGGCAGGTTGTCCTGTTTGCTAAGGGTTTCTTGCTGCCTCCTGAAGCAGTGAGAACATGATGCTCTGTGGTTCAGGATGTGGGATACATTGCTCCCAAGCGTGATCTCTTCTGATGGTGCTTCTGCAGTTCACCTCTATCATAACTGCCCTCGTAAGGTGTTGGGTGCTGTACAGCAGAGATGGGAAATGGTGTTACATTTTTATAATTGAGGCCTCTCTAGCGTATTTCTGACAGAGCCAAAGGAAAGGAGTAAAGCGATGGTGTTTGAGGCACTAAATGTGACAGCCCCGTTCTCTTGCTGTCACAGGGCATAAACCAGGAATTGCTGATGGCATGGGAGAAGATCTCCAGCTAAGATTCAGCAGGAACTGCTGACCCTGTTTGAATGGCTGTGAAGGCTGCAGGTCCTGGATTCAGGGTCAGCTCCTCCCAGAGGAACTGGGAGAACTGTGGGGCTAACCTCTTCCTCTGGGAAGGACTAGATTTTGGACCAAGTCTGCCTAGCTTTGGAGGAGAGGGGTTTGTAGAGGGGTGGAAGTATAAGAGAGACACAGGAAAGGATGGGGAGATGATGTGGTACTGGTGAGAAATCATGGCCAGCTGGGAGGCAGGATGCTGGTCTGGATGTGCATTTGAGGGTGAGGTTGATCCCAGAAACTTCCCTGGCTTTTTGTAGGGTGTCAGCTTCATCCTGTTGGTTCAAGAAGGAAAGAGCCTCTGTATTACCCTCTGGATATTGCATGGAATGGGAGGTACTTTGATATCTTTGTAATGTGATTAACGAGAAGCCTGGCTGTGGGGGATTTTGTGTGTGACCTCAGTAACACCAAGTGTCCAGGCTTGGAGCAGTGAAGTGGCAGGATCTGTGCTGGGCCTTGGGCCTTTGGGGTGGGATGTGTCCCAGCTGCACAGTTGGTCCTGTCCCTGTGGCTACTTGTGGGGCACGGTGCCTCTGCAGAGCTCCTGACCTCCTTTGCCAAGCACCCACAGATGAATGGGTGGAAATAAGCAGGTGCAAAGAGCCCAGAGGGAATGGGGGAAGCCTTTTCTGGCTGGCTACAGCTTGCAATAAAGTCCTGGATGTGGCAGCATCTCTCCTCCTGAGGCATTGTTCTCCCACCTGCTAAGCTGGACCTGTAGCTGGGTCAGCCCGTGGGTGGGTTAGCTGGGCACGCAGTGGCCGTTCGTCACCTGCTAAGGCTGGTTTGGAGCAGCACTCGCTGGCAGAGTTTATTGCTCTGTTGGGCACGTACAGCTGCTGACCTGTGTTTGGCTTTCCCCTTATCTAGTGGAGAGGCAATTCCAGCCTCTGTAATTAATGATTCTCTCCCGCCAGGGTCTTGGGTGAAGCAGCAACACAGGAAATTGGCCGGGCTAAGTGGTGTCTGTGCTGGGATCCTGGCTGCAAAGGCAGACCTGAGCCAGCTGAGATGAATTGTGATGGTTGCTGAATTCATTTTTCATCCTTGGGTCTGAAGGCAGATACAGGAATAGCTCCTGTGCAGTCTGAGCTGCACACTTACCATGCTGCTCCTCTGCCTGGGGCCTCATCTGTTGCAAACATCCCATGTGCTGATAAGAGAAAGGCCAAGGTTGTTTGTTGTTCTCTGTCCCTGGGAGTACCTGTGCTTAGGTTCTGCAATGGCATTCAGGGACCAGACAGTCTAATACCACTCCCCAGAGAGATAAGGTTCTCATTTGCCTCCCCCATCACCTTATCTCTTTTTCCTTGTTCCTTCCTTCCCCTGTAGCTACTGACGGCTGTGCTCACACCCATCTCAAAGGTTCTGCGGTGTCACCCTGTGCCATGTCCTTGGGTGGTACAGATGAGGCAGTCTAGTGAGCTAAGCTTTGAGCTCTGAATTTCTAATCCTGGCTCCTTTTCTGGCCTTAGGCAGGTGCATTAGAGCAGATCTTGGCTTCCTCACCTGCAGGATGGGCCTGTTGCTAAACCAGCCCATTTCTGGGGCAGGATGAGGCATGCTCAGATCTGGTTTGAGGAAAATCAGTTGCAAATGAATTATTCAGGCTTGTTGGCCAGCAACATGCTGCTGGAAGTGCTTGGTTATTTTTGGAGGCTGTGTAAGGTAGCAGGGAGCATCCACCTTCTCTGCAGAAGCTGAGTTGCGAGGCTCACCTGTCAGTTGGACCCTGCTCCTGAAAAGCCTGAAATGGCCATTAAAACCAATCCTTCACCTTACTGGGACATCTTTGGAGGTGCTGCCTGTTACTTGACTCTGTGAAGGGCTGGACTCTCGCGCCCTATTGCAAGAGCATCTGGGAGGAGTTTGGTCCCAGGGAAAGACTGTGATAGTGCTGGAGACACTGGGACAAGCGTTCTCTACCTACAGTTTTTTCTGCCCTGGGTGCCTAAGATCCAAGGTGCTTACATTTGCTGTTGTTGGCAGATAAGGACATTGTGGAGGCTGCTGGATGGTGGGGTGAGGACAGCTTCTCGTTGTTTTGAGGAAACTCTGCCAGCCCACCATGAGAGGAAGGAGCAGATCTGCTCAAGTCCCCTGAGGAGGAAAGATGCTGAGTGCGTGCAAACAGGGTTTAAACCTGTGTTTGCGTGAGAGGGAAACTGCTTTTTTCAGAAATAGCTTTTCCTGGCATTGCAGTTCATCTTGTTAATAAATCTCTTGTAACACCTCCCTGCAGAGCCCCTCCAGAAATTGGCTAACCAGGAGAAAGTCAAGATCAAAGATAAGCCTCCTAATCCATTATCAGCAAACACAATCAGAATCCCCATCTGCTATCAAAGGGCCCTGCAACTCCACAACCGACAGGGAGCCAGCCATGGCTGCTGCCTGCACAGATGCTTGGTCACCGCCGCACCTTCGCTGCCGCTCTCTACATTCAGGCTGGTGTCATCTTAGATTAGCAGGCTCGTGTTCAGTCTGTGCTACCTCTTGGAAAGAGCCAGGTAGAGCTGATGGGCTGAAGTGTGCGCACCTTGGCTGAAAAACAAGCGCCAGGTGGTTTATAGAGCCATGTTCAATTTAGTGCTGTGTGCTCTGGTATGGAAACAAGAGGCCCTGCTCAGCCAGGATTGCTTTTGAGAGTGTCTGAAGGAGGAGACAGAGAAACTCCTGCAATTGAGCATCTCTATGAAGAGCTAAGGCTGAGAGATATGGGGCTGTTTAGCCTGGAGAAGAGAAGGGATTGATCATTGCTGATCATTAGCTAAAGGGTAGGGGACAAGAGGATGGGCCCAGACTCTTCTCAGTGGTTCACAGTGACAGGACAAGGTACAGTGGGCACGAACTGAGACCCAGGAGGTTCCATCTGAACAGGAGGAAAAAATTTTTTTGCTATGAGGGGGGCAGAGCCTGGCCCAGGCTGCCCAGAGAGGTTATGGAGTCTCCTGCTCTGGAGAGATTCCAAACCCACTTGGATGTGATCCTGCTCTGGGTGACCCTGCTGGAGCAGGGGGGGTTGGACAAGATGATCCCCAGAGGTCCCTTTTAATTCCCACCATGATGGGATTCTGTATTTATTAATTTTGTGGGTGGAGTGCTTGGATTCCTTTCCCTCTCCTTTGAGTCTTTACTCTCAGATCTGTTCAAAAGGGAGCACTGGCAGCTTGGCGGTGTCCACGCAGCCCTGGGCTGTGTGGCTCCAGCACGTAGATGCTCAGTAAGGGGACAGTCCTGCCATGGAGGGAATTGGTGGTCTGGGCTGAGTACCTTACTTTGCAGGAAGGGCACAGAGATGTTACCCGACTTCTTGGTGGTGTCTGAGTATGGAGCTGAGGTTTGCAGGCAGGGCTGTGGTGTGTTCCTACTTTTCTTCTTTCTCTATTCCCATTTCCTTTGAAATATTAATTATTCAGAACAAAAATCTGTTCCAGGTAATTTCAGGATTCAACTTGCTGCACAAATTGAGCAAAAGAGTGAAAATAACAGCAGGTAAAGAATGGTTTAATTTAGTAACTGGTTTTCTATAAAGTAATTATTTCTTTAAAAACCTGGGATTTGCTGAAAGTATCACAATTACTTTTTTCATTATGGCTACAGAATGGAGCGCTCGTTTAATTAGTAAACATTTGGCATGCCTTTAAATAGGTTTTTAATTACATTAAAAGGACACTGTCAAGGTGTCTTTCATCATTTTTAATAGACCTGGATTTTTCCCCCCCTTGCAGTCAGATGCAACTCTCTAGTTTTGACTGGCTGCTCCAGACAAAAACTGGAGAAGCCATTTCCCTAAAAAAAACCCCAAAAAACAACAAACAAAACAACAACAACAAAAAAAGATGAAAATAAAAGGCTTGTTTGTAGGCTGGGAACTGAGCTGTGGTCTCCCAACCTCTTATCTCCCTCAGCTTGTTGGCAGCAGGGCTTGCAGCTGCTTTGCATTGTGCTGTGGGGAGGTGGAGGTGGCCCTGTCCCTGAGCACTGTCACTCCCGTCTCATCACCCAGGGACCCTTCGGGCTTGGTGGCGGCTCTCCTGCCCCAGCCAGCCCTGAGGGTCACCCCGTGCTGTACAGTCTGTGCTAAACCTGCAGCTTTTTGCCCCATCAATCACCCCGTGTTGTTCAGGAGGCTCCCCGGTAAAGCAGACGCTGGTACTACAGCTTTACAGCTCGCAGCTGCTCTGAGGAGTAGCTCTCCTAATAAATCATTAGTGCTCCGACTGAGCTTGCTGTGAGCTCCCGGAGGAGATCCAGCTCTGGGTGAGTCCGCAGACTCCTGCTTCACTTTGGATACACATCGCTGGGCTGTGAGATGCTGTTGGCAGAGGCCAAACTTGATTAACCCCGGGCAGTGCTGGGGTGGTGCTGCTCCCCTGCCTGGTGTGGGGGCGGCTGGGCATGGCTGTGCTGTTGGTAGGTGATAAATGAGGCAGCAGTCCTAGGCACGGCAGAACCTGTTTGCATCCTCCGCTCTGCCTTGCAGGAGCTGAGGTTTTTGACCCCCTTTTTGGGGAAGATTCTCTAATTGAAATAGATAGAAGATGCTTTAGGTGGAGACAGCCTGGCTTGAGTGAAGGCTTCCCAGGGTGTCCCTGAAGGGAAAGAAGTAACAGCAAAACCCAGAGCATGACAGTGGGATGGCAGTGCTGGTGGTACCTTCCAGGGATGTGTGACATGGAGGTGCCATTGGGGCTGGCTAGGGACATGTGTTGGTCCTTTCTGCCCCCCTCTGAGCGATGTCTTCACTCTTTTCCTCAGGCCTTTCACAGGCTGAACAACCATACCAAGATGCCTCTCGTTTAATTTCTTCTCATGTTTTGGCCATTGTTGTTGTCCTCTGAGGAGCAGGAGCCACATGGAATTAAAATATCCAGCATTTTTGCTTTAGTGTTGCTGATTGTGCTCTGTTGGGTACTGACAGGCTTCCTTGCAGCCCCATCTTCCTCCAGCATGTTCTGAGCACCTTTTTGAGATCCTCAGTTTTACCCCTTACTCCCATCTTTCCTTTTCCACCTCATCCACCACCTGCCTTTTCCTCTTCCTGTTCCCTCTCAGCTCCCCACAAAGTCTTTTCCTTCTCCTGCAGTGACCATCACCCCGCTACATGGCCTTTAGTCAAGGTGCTGGGCCTTCCTGACCCCAAAGCAGATGGAGATGTGGGGCAATGGTGCGAGGTGGGGATGGTTCGTGCCATTCCACAGCCTCGGGGAGCTGGGCAGCAGAAGAACTGTGGCCTTTCATCCATTGCCCCTGCTGGAAGGAATCGCTGTGCAGCTCGTCCACCCACGATTCCTAAAGGGAAGTGATGTCCTGTCCTGCCTCCCGCCTCAGCACCAGCTCCAGTTTCCAGGGAGACAGCCTCTGGGGAACCAGTGGAAGTGCTGGAGCTGGCAGGATTGCATAGCTCAGCATCAGGTAGTGAGTTCTCAGAGGTCCCCTCCACCCCAGCCTGTGTCCTGCCTGTCAGAGGGAGCTGCTCCTGTCCACTTTTCCTGCTCAGCATCACTGTATGACAGCTTCCCGGGCAGAGGGGATGGTGCTGTGGGACCTATTCCACCCCTGGGTCCCTCCTCACAGCCTTAGAGCCAATTTGGTTTGCAGGACCAGGACTGAGGAGAGGGCTGTGCAGTGGTGGGTACAGGGGCAGGGTTGTGGTGGGAGCAGTGCTGCTGTGCTGCATCCCTGGCTGTCAGTGTCCCCTCTGTCTTGGGGTGCCTGTCCTCTGGAGGGCCTGCGCTGGATGGATGCTGGGGTGAAGGGGTAAAGCCCTGGGAATGTGACTGCCCTGATGCTGCTCCATGCCCTGTTTCCTGTGCTGTGGGGAGCTGAGGTCCTTGAGGTGTCACCTGTACATCAGCTTTGTCCCCGCACCCACCACCCATGGAGATTTCTGGAAGGGAGCAAATGTTTGTGAATAACCTCGATCGTGGCTTTGCAAGACTTCCATAAAATATGAATGTGTGAGAACATCTGCATAAATTATTCAAGATAATCAGCATGGGGGATATTTCCCTGGCAATTTCACGTGGGCTCCTGGAGTTTGATTGTCCCACCCGCTGGGTGCACAGCAGAAAGGGAAGGTCCTGAGCATCCCAGGTCTTCCAGCTCCTCCCATTGCTCTCCTTAGATTGCAAACTGTTCTCCCTCCTGCCTTGATGCGCTTTCCCCCAGCTCCCAGCACTATTAACACCTCTAATTAGAGCTGCTTATTGATGTACTGCTGTTTGTCTAAGGGCAGCTGATCAAGGCAGAGAAGCCATTGAGCTTAAAAGTGAAATTCACCTCCCTGCCTTGCCACGTGGCCAGCACCGTGCTGTTTGTGGCTGGGGGAGCGAGGAGGGAAGAAGCCAGATAGGAAAGACAGCGCGGAACAGGTGTGTGCTGCTGGCCAGCCATGTCCATGCCTTGTCTCTGTGTGAGTGACTCCAGGTAACCCTGATTTTTCCTCTCTGGCAGTTGCTACAGGAGCATGTCATGCATGCAGCATCCCTTGGGAGAAAGGTGTCCCTAGGGTGCGTGCCTGTGTTCAGTGCTGCCCTATCAGGACTGCCTTGTGCTGGGAAAAAAAAACCCATCAGTGCAGTGGGTGCTCCAAGAAGGAGGTGTTTTCTTCTGGACCTTTATCCCATGGAGTCACCCGGGAGCTGAACACCCAGAAAGCAGACCCAGCAGCTTGAGATGAATGGATGGCCAGACGCTCACTGCAGGAGAGCTGTGAGTGTGGGAATAGGACCCAAACCCCAAAAAGCAGTGGGCAGATGTCATCCTACCACAGCTGGTGTGCTGGGGGACATGGTCCTTCTTTCTTCTCCCAGCACAGGTATCTGGGACCATCCAGGCATTTGCATCTCTGTTATGCCAGCACCGGACGAGAGCAATTGCTGTTGCCGAGGCAGTGCTCTGCGGCTGGTACTGGTGTAATGAGAGAGAAAAGGATTAATGTAGCGCCATGAGAACATGTGTTTGGACTCTTTCTCCTGCCAGTGGCTGGGGAAGAGTTTGTGCCATGACCTGCATGTGGTGAGACAGGCTTCCTGATCTCCTCACCTTGCTTTGAACCTGGCAGCTCCTCCTGGACCACACACACTGACAGGGGAAGGTGGCACTTGACTGCAGGAGGCAAGGTGCTGGCTGTCCCTAGAGCATGGCAACCCCCCATCACCTCTAACCACCAGACAGCCTGAGGACAAGGTGGAGAGGGTGATACACTCTAGAAGGAGCGTTTTCCTTTCCCGTTGCCGTTGGCTTTTATTAATTCCTCACGCGGTGAAGTCTCTATTAATAATAGCTCTAGGATCTGGCTGGTGAGCTGGGTAATGAGATTCTCTACCTGCTGTTCCTGTGCTGCTGTGATTGTATTTGGAGGACAAAATTCTATGTGGATTAATTAAAATGAAAAACAAAAGGAAAAAAAAAAAGGGGGGTTGTTTGAATTATTTACTAGTTTCCAGGAGACAAAGCAGTAATTGCAAGTGTCCTATTGCAGGTGTTTGGAGGGGGGATGCTCCCTCCTCCGAGTGAGGAGTGAAGTGTGGTTATTTACTGGTGTTGGAGGAGATTTATCAATCCTCATGAATGCCAAGCGCAGCTCCAATTGCTCTTCAATTTGCTGATTCTCATTTTCTCCTCTTGGTTTTGGAAATTCTGAAGAGACAGGCTCTGAGACAGCTTTGACACAGGTAAATGTGGGAACACAGCAGCGCGCACTCTTCCCTCGTGTGTAAGTAAATGTCAGGGAAAAAAAACCCAAGCCATTCTGCCCTGAGGAGCTGCCTGTTCTCCATCAGCTTTCTGTCCCTTCCAGGGCCCCTCTGGGTCACACAAATGTCACTGTGTGTTCCTTGTGGTGTCCCTTTCTGGGTGTGCATTGTGCATGGCAGGGATACTGAGCCTGAAGCAAGGACAGTACTGCCAGGATGGGACAAGTGCCTTCTGGGGCTGGCTGAGGTCTCCTCCCTAACAGACAGGTCTGGGTCCCTAACACATGTCTGGATCCAACTGCAGGGAAAACACACTGTGTGCCATGTCCCAGCCACCCCCCTGTACGGGGGTCTGGTGGCTGGGGTGGCTTTGGCAGCTGTGCTCTGCTCGGGTGGGGATGGAGGGCTGGCATAAAATCAAATGTTGAGATCCTACCTTCCTTCGTACCCCCTCTTAGCTGATGGATCAGCAGCATTTTAGGGAATTGCTCTGTGCTTTTACTGCTCTTTTACTCAACTGCTTCTCCCCCTGATTGCATCCATCTGTCTCCTTTCAACCAAGGTCCTCGGGAGCTGCCTAATTGACTTCAAAGGGAACAGGACTTGCTTGAAATTGAGTTTTGCATTCCTCTCAGACTCTGTGCCTGGTGACCCCAGCTCCTGCAGCAGTTCACTTCCACTGGTTCATCTATAGGAGAAGAATGATAGAAAGAAAAGAAAGAAAGAAAGATAAAAGAAAATCGTGGGAAAAAACCAAATCCATTCAGTAATATATGGCATGATCAATATTCCTATGTCTCCATATTCAAATTGCAAATCCTGCTGAGGAGAAACAAATGGAGGTGCCTCACTGGAGACAGGAAGTTAATCTTTAAAGCCAGTGAAGATTTAGGCTGGTGTAATTGCTCTAAGGTTTGATAATTTAGACTATGTAAACTTTCAATTTTTAACCCAAGGCCCTAGATCTTTGGCAACAGAGATGATTCAAGATGAGGAGCAATGACACCTTGGTGTCCTGAAGAGAACCTGTGGTGATCCTGTGTGCCCTGGGATGTGACCTCCTGGGGTCAGTTGTGGCTCAGTGGTGGTGGGGGGCACATGTTGAAGCTGGATACTGCCTGTCTCCAGAGGCATGAGAAGTGAGTAGAGAAGATGTAGAGTAGGATGGGAAAGGATAGATGGGGAGGTGAAGGAAAATGCACAACCTGCATGGTAGGGCAAGATTTTGTGCTCATGAGTGCAATAATTATTTACTTTTTTTTTTTTTTTTTTTTGGGTCAGGTCCAGGCTGTGGTGCAGGTCTGCCCAGTTTTTGGAGTTTCCCTTTGCCTCTCTCCCAGGCAGGGGTGCTGCCCACCCACTGCCCTGTACAACTGCCCCTGCTGAGCTCCCCCTGCTTTGTAAGCTGAGTGGTGGTAGCACGGGGGGGTCCCCTCCTCCCACAGCTTCCATGGGCAATAGCTGGATCCATCCTGGGGTACCGAGGCTGGAGGAGGCAGAAACACCTTTCTCCCTTCTCCGTTGTTCCCACTGGGGTGAAGGGGCAAGAGGCCATCCTGAAGGCAAGCCACACACTGAAGCACAGCAAATGAAGTGGCTAATTACGGGTCATTATTCACCAAGGAGATCACTGGAGCTGGAGGAGAGGGCTGCAAGGGTTCCATGTCCCTCACAGGAAGCTCAGCCCAAGCTCTCAGACACTTACAGGTAAGGACTGGTCCTTTTGGGTGGCAGGGGCTGGGAAACATCCTGGGGGATTAGATATCCCTTCCCAACAGCAGTTGCCTCCAGGAAGCACGAGCCCTGCCAGGCTGCTGCCTGTGCTTCTGCCCACAGTCTAGGCAGCCAGAAGATGGGCAGGAGCAGGCCAGTGCGGAGGGCACCCTGTAGTGAAAGTCACTCTGTGGTGAAAGTCACCCATTTTTTAGCCCAGATTAAAGCATCCTGCTGGGGATGCAAAGGCCAGGATCCTGCTCCAGGCTCTGCAGGAGAAGGTTGCCCAGCCTCAATCAGCAAAGCACAACACCCCTTTGCCTTCCTTGCTGGGAATGGGGCAGAATGAAATCTCCTATATTTTCTGCTGTTGTGATTTCACAGTTTTTATATGGGAAGAGAGCTCATTAGTGATGAGGTAGATTATGTGCTTATATTACCAGCAGTAAAGCAAAGTTGTTTTTAATTCCACCATTGTTTGACACATTTCTCAGTGATTTTTCTATTCATCTTTTTTTTTTTTTTCTCTGGGTCTCCACTAATAGAAATTGCTTTGTTGTTAAACTCAATTTCACTCTTGACTGGATTGAAATATGCTTATTTCCTTTCTAAAATAATAATAATAAAAATCCAAAATGATTTGCACTCATCATGTATGAAAAGTGAACATTTTTCTTCATATGGCCTATCAGGTCTGAGGGTTGCAGAGGTTTATTTTTTGAATGGTCTAATTGCATGATCTCAACCTATAGCTGGGGGCTTTTCAGCTGTTGTTTTATGAATTTGAATAAGTCAAGTTCCTGGATGCTCGGACTCATAGGGCTCAGGGACATGGTGTGTATGTGGCAGAGGTGGCAAACTCCTCACAACCCCTGGCAGGAAGGGCTGTGAGCCCTGGTCAGCCAGCAGCCACTCTCCCACAGTAATTAAAGGGCTGGAGAGCTCTTGCTCTCCTAACCCCTGGCTTTATTTTATTTAATTCCAGCTGAAGCTCAGCAGGCCTTGTCCCTCTTTACTTGGCTAATGCTGGTGTGAGCTTGCCAGCCTCCAACTACCAACTGGGGTAACTCCCAGCTCTGGCCCTGCCCAGCTGTGTTGCAGGGTGTACCAGTGTCCTGCTCAGGCTCCCTGGGCTCGCTCTGGGCTGTTGATAGGAACTCTGGTCCACTGTGCAAGTTCATGTGCGTGCAGGAGGCTGTCAAGGGGTGGGGTGGGGGGGGTTATAAGCTGTCCCTTCTTCCTAGCCTTGTGTTGCACCATTTTGCATCTTCCTCCTTTCTTGTGCTCAAAATGTCTCCAAATTGTGCATGTTGATGCCACAGGGTCAGTGAACTCATTTGGCTGAGCCGTGGGGCCACAGGGGATATAAAATCCATCAGAGTGGCCCCTGGACACCCCCTGTCTCAGGAGGCAGCAGGGGTTCAGTGCAATGTGCTAATAAGCCTGGGAGGTTCCTCCAGCATATTTTTCTCATGGCCTCCCCTGCACGATGTCCTTTTGATGCTAATTCAATGGCTGAGCGGCACAGTGTCCTCCCGGGACTGTGCTGGGCTGGAAATCTCTGCTCAGCTGAGTGTGACAGTGAGGCAGAGGAGGAGGCAAACCTGAACTGGCAGCCCGAAGAAGTCTGCCTGGCAAAGGGATGGATCCAGCCCTTGGGTCTGACTTTTTTTGGAGGTGTCTGGATCCAACCAGGAATGTGCTGCTTTGTCCCCTTCCCAGAGGGTGCTCTCTGGGGGTTTTAGCCTCAAATACTCTCACCCGAAGGGAGGATGCTCTCCTCCTTGGGAGCTATGGTTCAGTGTCTCCCACCCACTCTCCTCTGCTGCTCTAATTTACCCTGGGCTTGGTCTCTTTGTTTCCTCTTCCCTGCCTGGACTTGTACAGGGCAGAGCTGCCCACTGTGCTCCCCAGGGTGTTGGGGGTTCTCCCCAGGAGAATCGAAGCCCTGTCAATGCACTGCAGTGACACAAATGCATCTCCATAATCTGCTGTACAGCTCTCCCTCTTGCTTTAATTTTTAATTGCTGCTCTTGTTTCCTCTGGCATCTCTCTTTGCAGCAGGGCAGTCAGGAAACCTCTCTGACCGATAAAGCTGGATCAGGATTTCCTTTTTACCTTTTGCATTTTCTTCCTAGTGAAGACAGGGTCATTTCTGGTTTTAATTAACACAATGCACTCATTTCTTTCTCCAAGAAGAGAAAGGGAAATTCGGCTTCGTCTCTGCTCTCAAAACACATCATCCTCTTGGGAGCTGAGAAGTGAACCTTTACCTCTGTTTTTCTCCTTTGCTGTAAGTGAATTAGCAGCTAATGGAAGTGAAGGATTCACAGTGCTGACAGCCTTGCAATGGCAGGAGCTTCCCAAATTCCCCACGCAAGGCTGTGCTGATACTGCTCTGTGCTGATGGGAGCTGTAGAATCCCATGTTTTACATCTGACTTGGCTGTGCACCTCCAGCAGGTACCTGAGCACCAGAGCTGTGTGTCTTCTGCTGTGCACCACTGGGATCCCAGCTGCTGTCCCAGGGAAGGGCAGAAATTTGCATCTGCCTGAGGTTAAATTGCACCCCACTGAGTTGTCAGGCATGCAGGCAGCCACAGGAACCGGTGAACAGCCACAGGGATGCTTTTGGTGGGTAAAACATCCCCCAGGGTAGTATCAGGTGGCCTCTCGAAGATGCCTTTTAGCTGAGCAGCACTTGTTTTCATGCTTTGAAGGGAAACATTGCATCCTTTGGGGGCTGCAACTGTGTCAGTGGATGAGTTGTCCACACCTGTGGCTTCAGTGCTCTGGCAGTAGCAAGGCCATCTGTGCTGCTTGCTGCCGGAGATGTCCCACCAGTTTCTACTGGTCCCTTTCAGCAGTCTTGGGGACCCATGTGGCTCCTGAGCATCCTATGCACAGAGATGCAAAGGTGGCTTTAGGACAGTGCCATCCCTTCCCTGCTCTTTGCCAGTGGACTCTCCAAATGCAACATATGAACAAATTCAGGGCTGGTTTTGCTGGCAGCAGGTGGAAAGCTCAGTGCACTGCAGGGGTGGAGCAGGGCAGCCTGTGCAGGCATCTCAGCCATACATTGCCTGCAGGAGCTCCTAATACAGCGGTGGGGTGGCTGGTGATGCTCGCTGGCACGGGAGATCAGTACCAGGCTCAAAGCCTCTCTGCCTTGTTGCTACAGAGGTGGACAGAGGTGTGAGCACAGTAATTGAGGCAGAGCCAGGGATGGAGTTGAGTTGTTTTATATCAATAAAGAGCGTCTTGTACCCAGAAATGTTGCTTGGGGGGGGATGGAGAAGTTACTATGACGAAGTGATCTTATGCCCAGAGCGTTTGGGCATTGCGGCTCCTGCAATCAAATTATATTTCTTATCTCAAGGGCAAAATTGTGCACAAGAAGAACTTGAGAAAGTAGCTTGTCATAGCACATTACAACTCGGTGGTTTGCTCTGATTCTCCTCCTCTGTGATCATTATTTTTCCAAGAAGACCAAGTAGCTTGAGGCTGAAGAGGAGGCTTCAAGAAGAAACAAACACAGAGCCTGAGCCCCTGGCTTTGGGAAACATTGAAGAGGGGTCCTGGGCTGGTGTGAGGACTCTCCGAGTCCTGGAGTGCCTCTGGAGCCCTGGCAGTGCTTGGGCATTGCTCCCCAGAAGCTACTATAAAGGCTGTCACTGTGACTTGTTTGAAGGTGCCCATGGGTGTGCTGCCTGCAGCTGAGCAGCGATGACTGTCAGGCTGTGCCCTGTAGAGCAGTATGATATTTTAACCTTTATCTATAATGGTTTACACTCCACCTTGTATTTACAGCCCCTTTTTTCCAGTTGTGGTGGTCTAACCCATCGTGTTCTCTGCAGTGATGGCTGAGTCAGGGATGCATAGCACCACAGTTACTCAAGATCAGTTGATAATTCCTGAAATCCTTTGCGGGGTCAGTGGTGCAGGGTGAGTCCTGGCTGCCAGGGGATACTCCAGTGTCAGAGCTGTAACCTGCGGCTCTGCCCCAGGTTACAGGCAGGACTGTGGAGGTGGCTGTCTGGTACCTGTACTGGAGATGTTCCATGTCTACCTGTGGTTGGGCAGGAGCTCTAACTGGTGGAAAACTGGTTTCTTTTGTACCAGCCAGCTGAGGAGTTGGTTATCTCCATTCTCTGCTGCTGCCTGATTCTTAATAATGGAACTATAAAATTGTTTGGGTTGGAAGAGACTTTACGATCATGAAGTCCAACCATTAACCCAGCACAGCCAGGGCACCACTAAACCATGTCCCTCAGCACCACATCTCCACAGCTGTGAAACCCTTCTAGGGATCATGGGGACTCCACCACTGCCCTGGGCAGCCTGGGCCAGCCCTGGACAGCTTTTGTGGGGAAGACATTTTTCCTCATGTCCAAGCTCAAACTCCTTTGGTGCAACTTGAGGATGTTTCCTCTTGTCCTGTTGCTTGTTTCTTGGGAGCAGAGACTGACCCCACCTGGCTTCAACCTCCTGTCAGGGAGTTGTTGACAGCAGTAATAACAAACATACACAAGTGTGTGTGTACTTACATCCGACTTCAGCATATTGATTTTCAGGGCTGTTGCTTCTCAGCTGCTGAAGAAGATAATTCACTGCTTTATTACCATCCTTGGATTTTAGATTTATCCCTCTAAACAGACAGTGAACTGGTAGTTAATTAAGCTTTTTGTTTCAAGCAGCAGCACAGGGAAGGGACTGTGGGCTGCAGTGCATCTCCTCGGGGATGCCATCCATGGGGTGATGGATCCTGCATGAGGTGGCGCCAGAAGGTGAGAGCAGCAGAGGTGACTGCCTGGCTCTTTGGCCAACCCCGGCACCCCCCGGCACCCTCCCAGGTGCGCATATGGAACAGACCTTCCCCCATCTCTGGACAATCCCTCTCCCGCACAGACTTGACATGAGGCTGGATGTTCTGCAATGAGAGGCAGGAGACCTGCAGCAAGAGGAGCAGCAGGCCCTGGTGGCTTCCCTCCCTCTGTCACCTGTCTGTGAGGGTGTTCCCTTCATGCTGGGGTTCCCCTGCTAACTTCCAGGTTTATGGGATATTTCACATTGTTAAGGGGGCTGTTACAACATCACTAATGCCTCTGTGCAGCCATGCAGGGGAATGGAGAGGTGCTGTCTGATGTGCTGGCTGGAGCCAAAATAAAGCCTTGTCGAAGGGGGATTGCCAAGAGCAGATTTCTGCATTTTATATATTCTATTTTTTATTTC
>JAAGNO010028731.1:11705-28361 GCA_033439905.1 Ceryle rudis
TTTCCTTACTCTCAAGAGACTCCATGGGAAACAAGTCTTTCTGACTAAAAAGAACGGCATTTGCATGATGTATTTGGGTGAGGGAAGATTATTATCTATCTGCAGTTCTGACTGTGAAAGTTGGAGTTGTTTAAGTGTGTGAATACATTTTGGGCTGGGGGACAAATCTGAGACACCCACTGTGGTGACAAGCAAAATATCTGTTACTGTAAATACCTTATGGGGATCAGACAGCTCACTGGATCCTGGAGAACAGCAAGGGAAGAAAAATACCATAAAAGAAATGGATAGCAAGTGTCTATTGGACTACTTATATATTATCGGTCCAAAAAGTGTGTGTGATTTAAAAGTCAGTCTTGACTGGATAAAGAGAAAAATGCATTAATTCCATTTAGATCATTATATCAAATGTATTTGTCAAACTTCACCCTGGTATAAGTATGTTACTCACTGAGGCAATTGTCAAAGACAGAGTAAGTGTTTTACCTGAATGAAGGATCTGTTTCCAGGCTAGTCAAATGTTAGGCAGGTTTTGTCTGCTATCAGATGTTAATGCCTGATAAAACCTTCAGCTCTAGAAGACAGCAATTTTTGACAGAACTGTCAGAGGCATTTTCTAAATAAGGTGTTGATATGCTGAGCCTATATATATATATATATATAAAACAAAACAAACAAACAAAAACAAATTAAATGGAAAACCTTCAGGACTCCAGGCAATGCTTTCGCTATAAATGCTAGTGTGTTTTAGCAGGAGTGGAGTCTGCCTTACAACCTGAGATGAGATACATTCAGACATCAGATGTAGGTCTGATGAAGTGAATGATCCAAGTGTCCACAGCAAGTCAGGTGAATATAGGGCAAGATATCTTTTGTATCTGGGGGAAATGTAGGTAAGCACATTTTTCTTTCTTTTTTAAAATTCTTTCAAGATTTTTAATTGAGCTATCTCACTCTGCTATTGCAAAAATTGAAGTTAATATACATTCTTAACATAAGCACCTAAGACTTGCCCTAAGCACAATTTTACAATGACTAGCAGAGAAACTTCCCTTACCCAAAGGTAAGACAGATCCATGAACCTTTGTTAAGATATCCAGGAGTTCCAGCAGCCTCTGTAGTAGCTGTGAATTCCTAATTTGTGAGATTGCATCACAAGGATCTGAAAAGAGACAAATTTTGTTTCAGTGACTTGGAACAGCTAGGAAAGCTCTGACATACACAGGGCACTCCGAAGCATGTCTGAACTTTGACAGCCTTGAGGGACTTTGACACAGAAGACAAAAAAACAAACAAACAAACAAAAAACCCCAAAAAACACAATTAAAAAATTTAAGAAAAATACTACAAGAAAATAAAAGACAACTAGATCTTGTAATATTTTGCTGATTCCAGAGTTCTTTTTCCTCACCAAACACTATCTGATTAATGCATAACAGCAAGAGACAGTTCCCAATGCAGAACAGTTAGGGAATATCACTAGGAATGAAAGGAGGGCAAATTTAGACTGAATAATCCTCCCCCCACTAAAACACTGTATCTGTCTGTTTTGTTGGCTTCAGAAACACTTGTTTCAAAATCTGTTAAGATGAGCCATTCACTTCTTAATTTTTATGTGAAAGTACTTATCAAACAGACTTAAATTGATTTTTTTTTTTTTTTTTTTACTCTGGAATAATATCAATTTATGAACTTAAATTGCAGGGATTGCTCTTTTAAAAATAAATAAGTATTTTTCTTTATGTAGAGAAACAGCTACATTACCTATCACTGAGCAAGCTTTATGTTTTGGGTAACCCTGGTGAATCATGCTGAACAGCTGTCTGGTGTCCTGCTGAGACAAAAGGAGACATCCCTTACCATCTTTGCTTTCATTGAAAATGGATTCTATGAATGCAGGAAAAATAATTTAACATGTTGGTTTACTTCTGTGAATCTTGGTGTTGGATTTGATACTTTCCAGCTTCAAACTAAGTTCAGTATGTGGATTGATGTTCTGCAGTGACTTTCAGATATCAAGCAATCACGAGAGTTCTTTTAAAATCATTTACACATTACTTTGAATAGCTCAGTTTATGGACACTTCTTTTGAACATCTTTTATCAGAAATACTGACAGTGATGGAAAGGAATTAGGCTGTAGCCTCTAGCACAATTTTTCTCAGTATGCTATAGACTATAAGGCTTTATAAGGCTGCATTCTTTCAGATGCAGTTAATGATTAACCAATCCCTTAACAACAGAGCTAGAATATCATTAAAAAAGAAGCTTGAAGCACTATTTTACTAAGATGTATTAACTGTAAATTACCTTACCATGTACTCCTCTCATTTTTAAATTATTGTAGATTGAACCTATTTCTAAGTAAAAAAAAAAAAAAAAATATATATATAGAAAGATGTCGTGTACATGTGTGCATTTTGCTTTTTCTTTTTAATCTTTCTTTTTTTTTGTGATAGAAACCAGTTAGGTTAATGGAACACATTCTTTTAAATTAATTTTGTACCCTATAGCCTGGTCAACCAGATATTACTACTTTCTGCAAGAGCTATAAAAACCCCACCCTATAAAGTATGGTTGAGTCCTATATTTCAAAATTGAATTGTATTACTCTGAAAATAACTGGTACTCACAATATAGATTTTAATGCATATTTTAGAAACAGCAATCATTTTAGCAATTTCAAATATAGGACCTTGTAACTTTTTTATTTGATGAAACAACTATGGCGTTTTTAACATCACACTACAGAGCTTTATCAGGAGTGAAAGTCATTATGGTACTGTAAAGATTTAATGTACTAATCTGAATTAAATAAATAAAGTATTTTATAAGCAATTCATGGAACTCCTGTTTAGATGAGATGTTTAATGGTGTTTCAGAAACTGAACTCATTTTGATATGGAGATACTCCAAGCTTTAGAAGACATTAACAGTTACTGAAATTCACAACAAAAGAGGGCTTGTATGAGTTACTGTATTTGTCCTTTCCCCATTAATCTTTTGTGTATCTGAGTGGGAGAGTGCATTGCTTATAAAGCATTTCTACCAATCCACTACTAGTATAACCACAGTCTTCTGTAATATGCACATTTCAAATAAGGATGGGATGATCTTACAACATGATGTCACATAAAATGTTCATTTATAGTGACTTATGCAGATCTTCACATCTTTGAGGAATCACATACATGAATTATAGATAAACATAATGTTCCTTTCTCTTGCCACATACTACAACAAAAATATATAAAAAACATTTTAAACAGACATATAGAATCTATTTCCTGTTAAGGTATGCCGTAACTATGCACCTGTCCTTTCTGCTTCCTTTCTCCATAAACCAAGTTTTCCTTACAACTTTCATCCAGTAGACAATAAGTTTTGTTTGGTGAAAAAAATACAATAATTTTCAAGATTACAGAATGCTTTTGTTGTAATGAAAGATGATAATGAGGCATAATGAAAGCTCAGTGACACAGAAATGTCTGCCTCGATGTTATAAATCTTTATGGCTTATATCTTATTAAAACAAGTGTATCAATATGAAATAGTTGGTATTTAGGCAAAAAGCTCATTAAGTGGAAACAAGATTTGCAGTAATTTGTGCTTCACCAATTCCAGATGATGTAGGTATTACAGGAAGCTTTTTCATTGAAAATTAATAGATCCAGAAGATACATTTTAGCCTTGAAGACATGCAATAGCTTATTTTTCAGATAAGAGTCTCTAATGAAAAAGTGCAGGAAAGGAATGTTAACAATACATAAAGTGGTCCAGCAAGCAAAATAGCAAATCAGATGTGATGCACATTTACTTTAAAAAAGCAACAGTTTCCTGTAAATTTTAGCAGAGAACAAAATTTATTTCTATTTTTTGCTAACTCTCTTTGAGACAGTACCAGTTTAAAAGAAAGGTTTATGTTGCTTCTTATAGCAAGTACATCTCTCTTCAAATAATCTCTCTTCAGGGAAAAGCCAGTGAAGTTTGGTGACAGATGGAAAATTTATAGTGACTATGAAGATTGGACTGGATAAGGATAATAATTTTATTTTCTGGAATTTAAAATTTCTGGAGGATGCTAATATCTTTACTTTTTCTACTGATACCTTTAAAAAAGATTTGCTACATTTAAATAGCATATTTGCATTTCAATATAGAAGCTTGAACAGTGCAATAAACAAATCAGCTTTTTTTTCTTTCTCCAAGTAGATAGTGTCTTACTTCCTGGGTCAATACTGACTATACTATCAAAGAATCAAACTGCAAACAAACCTGCAATATTCTGATATAAAGATAAAATCTGTGATACATAAAATAATAAGTAGTACACCTATATTCCCTGTATTTGTAGCTATAACTAAATGCGATCTTAACAAAACCCAAGAAAATTAAATCAATTTTACCACAATGGAGTGGGCTGCAGAGCCCAGTGTGAAATTAGGGGTCTAGACTGCTAGGGCTGAGCTCTCTTGTGGTTAGATTACTTTTCCTCATCTAGTAAGATCCTATGAATGTATTTGAAAACAACATTTCTTTACTATTGTTCTATAAAATGTATGGATCTGTCTATCAGAACCTGGAAGTAATATCAGTTACAGCCAAAACAGCACGATGACTGGCTTTTACCCAAGTGAAAGCTAGTAGGAAACTATTGATATAGAATATTTCAAGCTCCCAAGAAAACCAGCAGTTTCACAGTTTCTTGGTGCTATTTTGTGTCAGACATGATTTAAAATTATTTAATTATTTTTCCAAATGAACAATATTAACAAGAATTACTATTCCAGACAGCCATTTGTTACATGGCTTCACAATTGCAATTTAGTCCACAAAAAACTGGCTAACAGGATGGCCTGGTAGCAAAAAAAAAATGTAATTAAGAGAAAAGTCCAAAAGCTAATTTCTGCTAAAGTATAAAGTTTAAAGCACACTTTAAATATTCCTCACAACCTCAAAGTAATACATTGTCTTACTGGGTACACTATCACTTGCTTAGATTTTTATCATATGCGTATGAACACTTACCATATTACCACAACTAATTTATTATTAAAACATTAACTTTGTATGTAATTTACTAATCAGAGATACTAATTTAACAGAAGTATCTTTGCTTTCTAGCCTAGTCAACAAATTAGACAGCTAGAGGTTTCCTGAGCAATAAGTCTTTTCAAACACTTACTCTAAGAAAGGGATGTAGATCTTAATTGATAAGTGTTGTAGACTAGTGGATATATCTTTAAATTGGAATTCAATGTACCTAGGTTAAATTTGGTTTGCTTTTACCAAACCATTTAATCTTTCCTCAAAACCTTTCAAATTTTTGTTCAAGTTGGTCTTGCAAATCACACCTGATTTCAGTGGCAGGCTTTAAACCATAACATCATATATGGAAAGAAGGAAAGGTATTTGTTTGCTCTATAACCTTTATAAAGTTCCATTTTTGTAAAGGTTCCTTCACAGGAAAAAGAAAATTAACTTACGTTTCACTTAACTGTTTCAGGACAGGAGTGGATAGTTACAGGGAGGTGGCAGCTCAGCAAAATTAAGGATGAACATAGCCAGAAAGACTTGCATCTCTTAAATATAAGAAAACCTCTGCTTAATTTTTCCCCTCCCTTTTTGCCAGCTTTTGCTGGTAAGGACCCTCACATCTGATAGAGCAAAAGGACAAACAATCATTCCTTTTGCTGGCTTGATTTACAAAAAGAGACTAAATGTGTCAGCTATTTCCTGAAAATTGGTAGCTATTTGGGCCTCAAGCTAGGCCAGCTGTACCTAATTTAAGGAGTCAGGAGTGCACAAAAGCAGGAAATGCTGCTGCAAATGGTGGATATGTAGGATTCAAGTTTCAGGTGCTGAAGTCATGGGCCTACAGAATTTTGGTGCATAAACAGGTATCCTTTCACTGATACCAGAATTATTTTCACTTTATCTAGTAATGAATTTGTCTCAGACTGCCTCAATGCATCTGAGCTTTGGGAAACCATGTTTATTTTTTTTGCATATGTTGATAAATTCCTCTTTACACCTCCTACTGTCCTACATCCTATGTCATTGTTTTGCAAGCCTCCCTCAGTTGATTGGTGACATATTATAAGCAAGAAATTTTCCCAACTGCCTCATCGCATAATAACCGATCAGCTTTTCAACTCAGTTGCAACTTAGGCTATATGAGCAATTCAACTTTGTGCAGTGTTTAAAATATCAAACTTTAGCAAAGTATAACATACTGGCAGGCTTTTTTTTTTTTCCCCTCCTGTGTTTGCATGTCAAATATACATATTTTTGTCTTTGAAAATATGAGGCTACCTTTTGTTTCTTCACCTTGCATTAATCAGGCTAACCTCACCCCAAATTCTTCAGTTTCTGCATTTTAAAAATAAACTGTGATTTATAAAAAGGGCTTTCTGACAAATACTCTTATTCCTTTGTAAAGTTTGTTCAGACTCATTGTAAATCAGATCCAAGCTGTGTGAACCCTTTCTTTCCTTACAAGTCTCAGTATAAAGTGGGGAGTTTTTTTAATACTTTTTTTTCACCTGGTAAGAAGCTTTCACTCTGAATGACACTTTATTCTAGTCTCTGACCTGCAGTAAGAATGCTTTTCTTGTAGTTCTCAGAAGTCTGACATTTAATCCTTTCATTGCCTAGTTTCCACTGACAAGCTGCTAAATGCATACAACTATGCCTAGGCCAGACAAAGCTAGTGTGCCTGTAATGACACAAAGTCATAGAGCAGAAGGTCAGATACTATTCTGAATTTTAATCCTGAAATGACAGTGATAAATTATTAACTAGTGCATATCACTGGGATTCACAAAGGCAACCTTAACTTCAAATTACATTATTATCAGTGTTCTGCTTTTGGAAGCTTGCCTGAAAAATGTGATGCAATAAAAAAAATACTTCACGTAATTACTAGAGTGCACTGATTGGTTAGCATATGCTAATTTACAGTTACATTGTTGATTCATGCATTTCTCAGATGTCTGGAGAAAACACATTCAAGAATTTTCAGAAAAAAAAAAACGTAACTGAGCCGTCAGGTAAAACAAAACTCTGTATTTTTAATGCCTTATATCTTGTTCATAACATTATCCATATTTTAATTTATTTCTATAATGTATCAGAATGCAAGCTACTAAATACTACATTGCATTTAATTAATATCTAGTTGACATTACAGGACTTAAATAATTGTTATTATTGTTTATATATGCTCTGAATCTGCATAATGCAACCTGCTAAATCTCATACTGTCAGCAGCCAGAAACTCGGTTTGAAGAATCCAGACTTTTGGTAGTCTCCAGACACACGCAAAGGTTATTCTAAATAGTTTGATATACATACAAGATGCAGTGCAATGACATACAGAAATACTACCAGCATACTTCGTAAGGCACTGGTTAGGAGATGTACCCTGACTTGCAGGGACTGTGGGTGCGTTGCCACGTTGGTGAAGCTATCTTGCTTTCAGTTCCACACCTGGCAAATAAACAGCCATCCTGTATATCTCTCTGACACATTTTTCTGGACAGGGACTAGCATCAGGTTCATATGAAACAATTTTTCCATCTTGATCACTGCCTATTCTAAGCCATAAAATTGGGTAACAGGGTGAGAGGTTGGAAATAATTCAAAAATAAGGACAAGAATTATAAAAAAATTAAAATAACCCAGAATTTGTATTAAAACAGCATCTTCTGCTAATCAGATGCACAGGACTGAGGAAGTATTTTTTACTAGGCAAAACTCATATGCCTCAGCATTCTACTGAGACATGCTCTAACACTTAAATAGAAATTTTTGTTTCATGTCTCCCATTTAAATACAAAAAATGGTTGACTATCAGTTAATTCCTTTCATTATTTTGATTAGGGCACTAAATGCAAGTTTAATAAAAGTGAGTCTGTGATACAGGTTCTTGTCATTCTCTGGACAAGTCTGGAATGACTGTGCTGCATGTCCCAGCCCTATGAGAGCCCTGTCCCACTGCAGTCTGAGATGCTGAGCAGAAATAATTATGCTTTCCCAAACTGACGCTTAACAAATAACTCTGTCCATCACAGCTGTCTTGTTTCAATCTGATTAAAGTCTGCTTTATGGGGATCAAAGGACTTCTAATATCCTTTAAAAAAAAAACAAATTACCAAACAGAGATTTTTATCACTTGGACTAAATACAGTCTTTAGTGTAATTATTTTCCAAAATATATGGAACCATATATTAATTTATTAAAGCAGGATTTTTAACTCTAGCTGCAGACACCAAAATAATGGCTCATCATTTATTTTACTAGTCTCTGTTGAATAGGTCATGTGCACAACTTTCCAAGATAGGTAAAACCAGCACGACATTTTGATCCACTGAAGAGTGTCTGGAGGCACTGTCAGTCACCTGGCAAGGGGGAATTAAAAAAAAAAAACCAAAAACCAAAAAACAAACAAAACCCCAAAGAAACCAAACAACAAAAAGGAAAAAAAAAAAATCTTGAAAACCTAAATACCTCTGTATGCTTGTTTAGACACTACCTCCATGCAGAACAAAGCATTCAGTATTTTTTATTTCCTTACCTCCTGATTTTAATTAGAAAGCAGTGAAGTTCATATGGCTCTACTCGCCTTCTCCAGAAGTTCAGCCACAGGGCAGACTAATCCTGAACTCCTCATTTCTCTCTGGTTACTCATTACTGAGAAGTCTCTTGTTCTAGTCAGTGACAGGAAAATATTTCAGACCTAGTACTGTTGTTAATGGAATTTCTTCTGTTGTTTTCTCTCCTTGCTCAACAACCCCCGTTACCTCTGGGGGAAGAGACACTCTCAGCATTGTTCTGGGAAAGCAAAAAAGAATTCAAAGAAACTGATGACATTTTCTCCATCTTACCTTCTCATATCAAGAAGATGTTATCAGATTTTTTTTTTTAAGCACTGCTTATCTTACAGGTTGAGGAGGGAAGGATACCTTTTCTCATTTCTGTGACAGACAGCTAGCTTAATCAGGCAGGTTATAGCACAGAAGACTATAATTGGACACATATAAATTAATAAGGTGAATTTATACACTTGCATCAACCACTGAATCTTAAATTTATAGCTATACCAAGGAAGTAATAGAAAAACAGAACACCTCCAACAACCAGCAGTTTATTTAATAGTTTCTTTAAGCAACAGACAAAGCAGATTTGGAATTGCTATTGATAAATCCACCTGCTGCGTTAGTGCTAGATAACCCAAGGCTAAGCAATAACTGTTTATAGTAACAATTCACCCAGGTAGCCTTTGTGAACTAGCAGAGGCACAACTGCTTACTGGAGGCATCCCTGCTAACGGGGAAAAAAGAATGAATCAGACCCATCGATCCACCCAGCAGCCAATGGAGTGTCTCCTCTCAGTGAGGTATTGTCAGGGGATCAAGTTTATACTCTCGACGAGGTGGGCCTAAGTCATATGTGGATGTGCATGTAACAAGACTTGCTTTGTGTCCATCAAAAGTGGGGTGAAGCTGGCATTCAGTACAGATGTGCAGTTGTTCTTTTGGCTTCACTGAAGCAACACCAGGCTGTGAGGCCTTTGCTTCACCCCAGATGTCACTCAGCTGTTACAGTTGCTGGGCCTGATCCTCATGTTCCACCATAAACCCCTATGTCTGTCCTGCGCTTTGGCTAGACAAGCAAGTTGCTCAGCTTCTGCCCTTGCTCAAGCTCAGTATGAAATTAAAACATTGCTTAACTTCATGTTATTATTCAACCTTGGGCTCAGTGTCTTGCCACATTCACATTAGTATAGCAGAGCTCACCTGACAGAACTTTATCTACCAAGTAAGTAATGTGGCTTCTTTACGCAATATGGATTCTTTATCAAAGGGGTGGTGTCTGACCCCATTACCTGCTTGAGATGAAACCATAGCACACCTGAAGTAGCTGAGGCACCAGATACTTGGTTACCTGTTAGAAAGAGAAATCAGTTATGGGGGAACAAATCAAAATATTAACATTTATTATATTATGGAACAGAGAATGACACATGAATACCATGAATACAATAAAGAACGGGTTTCTAAATGTATACAGCATACATATACTTAAACAATGTTTTTGTCTAAGTATCACTAAATTATATTTTGCTGTATTTGTTGTGGAGGAAAAAGAAAAAAACTTCAGAAGGGGAAAAATCACTTCAATACAAAAGTGATGCAGAATCTATATGGGATTCTGAAAATATTTTATGCAAATGTGTAGTTAAAATTTTTCACTCTTCAGCAAACATCTCTGTGGTCATGCTGCTGTTTGTAGAGTAGTACCTCTGGATTACTAAAAACCTGACAGCCTTCAAAATAATATATTATTATCCTGTTTGATTTTGATCATCACGTGTTTCTTAAACATTTCTGAGAAGGCTAGGTTCTTCCTCTTTAATTCTTACTCAGATTGGTTGTTTCAGATCCTTCTCCTGAAAAGCAGTATCATTAGCATGGGCAAGAAATTGTGAAGCCATATAGTGCTACAGCCTGTGTTTGGAAGGAATACCACTTGTGTCTTTGAAAGTCTAAACATAGTATTTGCAACTAGTTGTACTAGAACAGAAAACTGCATCACTATTGACTCACTAAAATAAAGGCTTGTAGAACTTCGGTGCTGCTGGGGTGCCAACCAGCTTTCTTCATGATACAGCTGAGATGCAATGCACATTGTACTTGATGCAGATCTAGCCCCAGAATACTGTGCTTTTAGCCCTTTCTGGTGCAATTTGCACAATGTAGTCCTTGTTTTGGTCACAGCTGCATCACTTTCTGCCATTTGTCAGATGCATTCAAATTTCATTGACTAATCAAGTTAAAAATCCTTTCAAAAACATTATCACCATTGTCAACAGCCTTCAAAAGCTTCCTTTTTTTTTTTTTTCTTTTTTTCTTCACACAGAGAATAGAGTGTGCTGGGAAGCAAAGTGTGAAAGCTTTTTCCCAAGAAGATGATGTCTCCTGGCACAGCTTTTTAGAATCTCTCTGCTCTGTAAAACAGACTTTTTTTTTAAATCTCTCTTTGAAGCATGTCTTCCTTCTCCACCCAGCTGAGGTCTTAGGAATGCCTGCCTCAATTCACTCACTGCAAAATATCTATAATCTATATAATTTATCCCATAGAGTATGCAGCGTCGCATTGAAGAAGTTACTGAAAAAAATTCAGTTCCATAATAGAAAAATACTACTTCTGGATAAAAAAAAAAATGTCATTCTTACCGGTAGAATTAGTGACTACCTTGAATCTCTCCAGTTGTGTGTGGCCTAAGATCTCCTTTCTCTTTGGAACCTCAAAAGCTTGACTTTTTTTCCTGTATCATGTCAGTGCAACTGCAACATCTGCAGAATCTTAGAGCTCTTATCCAGCTTTTGTATTTCTACTCATTTTTCACCTGACACCTTGAACTGTTAGCTGTCTTTCGAAATCCAGTGGCTTCCCGTGGGACTATTCACTGATGAGTAAAAAGCTGAGCTTGGATGTGACCTCTAGGTCTCTTCTTCATTTTCCAGCTTGTTAGCAGATTGTTCGTGTGCAGTTTGATACCAGACAGAAGCTATTGCTGTAGATCTATTTTGTGCTTTAGTTTTTTCCCCATGTGGTACCATTTATCTATTTTTTTTTTCTTTTCTTTTGGAATAAAAAAAAAAATCTGCTCTAACAATACATAAGACATGAAGAGCTTGTCTGGAAATCTGTGATGTGAATTACACATTCTATGGAAAAGCTTGCAGAAATGATATTGCCAGATCATACTTGAGAGAGAGAAAAAGAGAAAGGACAAGATTTTATGAACAGGTAAACTACTCCTATTTTGAGTTTGGTATTGATTGTGTGTATAAATATTTTTCAGTTCCTAGATAAGTATTGTGACTATTATTTTTTTTCAAAAAAAGTACACATCAGTAGAGACAAGCCTGGGATATTTTTTGATCTGGGTTTAGATAAAAAATGCAAATAAAGCTGAAATTGATTTTGCCTTTGAGGGTGAAGGTAATACAGCTATGTATTGCAGTTATTCCCATGTGATGCATATACAGTGGTGCTATAAAGGTTTTTCCTCGCCTGTCTTAAATTGAAAAGTTCCAAGAATCAGCAGCTAAAGATCCCCGTTTCTTATATGACTTGGTGTGCAGGTAACTTGCCCTGAAGAGATCTGTGAGATTGTCATAGCTCATGTATATTGTTCCTCTTTTTTTTTTACTTTATTTTTTTTCCTGGAGCAAAAGTCAACTCTGAAGGAAGCAGAGAGATTGAGACAAAATTCACTTATGTTCTAAAATACAAGAGCTGAAGTTTTAAATCCCACTGTAATCCTTTCTTTTTTCTTTTTTCCTTTTTTTTTTAATTTTTTTATTAAACTTAGCAATTTCTTTGCCCTCTTAGGCTACAAAGAAATTATTTGTGAAATCGGATTTACTTTTCCTCATCTCAAATTTTGAATCAAAAGACCTGAAAAATACATGTGTCTTGAAATATGACCCCAAAGTAGAGCTTGTTTCATCACAGAAACAGTATCCTATCCTGATTCAAGCTGCATATAGAATCAGACATTGAATATTGTGTTAGAATAGGGAGCTTTTATGAATTATTTGAAACTTGAAGTCACTTTTGAACTTGCTTCAGCAGGTAGACAATGTTTCAGGAACAGTTTTAGGTTTTAATGTTAAATCTAGATCTAGTTTTTGTTACACCCAGTTGTCTCCAGTCAAATATCTTTACATGGAAATCATTGTTATAAATAGTCAAATTGACTAATTGTTGGCTTAGAAAGATGAAAGTACGGTGAAATCCACCCAGCATAGACACATACGGCTTTTTTGAAGTGCTAAAAGTCTTTTTCAGACAAACTTTCCTTATCACTGTTCCATTCCAAGTAATTCACAGCCAATAGTTTTCAAAAGTTTCTGAAATTCTTATTTAAAATATATTAATTTCTTTTTATTTTCAGAACAAGTATAAAATGTCCATAGACAAAGACAGATAAACAAATGCATACAAATGTAAGTTTTTAAAAAATTTGTATTTTTCAAAAATTTGAAGATACCATATATTTGTGGTGTTTGTAGCATTTGAATTTGCGCCTTTCTGTCTTTTTTACATTATCAAAAAAAAATATTTCTTTATAGGACCTAATTTCTTTAACTGATATTCATTTTAATAGCTAGGCACTTAATATCTGATAAAATATACTAGGAAAACAATTCAGTAACTTATCATCAAGAGATATTCTTCCCAAGTTTAAAGTCAGTAAACGATACTTTATTTTTTTTGGTTCTGGACTTTTGCCAGGTTCCATGTGGACTCACATGCTCTCCAGTTGACAAGCAAAAGCAGCTACAATCCCTCCTTTAGTAATCTCCTTCAATCCCTCCTTTAGTAAGCTCCTTGCAAGAAATTCTACACTATAGCAAAGTTTAACTTATTTGGCCAGGAAGGAAGGGAACCTCAGCAACAGGAAAAGGAATCAAATATTTAATGAATTCCCTGAGCAGCCTCCCATAAAGACCAATATCCCATAAAGCACAGATCATTATTTACAACTCTTCAATGCTGCAAAGTTCTCTAGGGAGAATGAAAACAATTTAAACTCCCACAGGTTTTCTTGCTCCTATAATTTCACTGCTGTACACCAGCTGAAATTCCTTAATGTAATCCTTTTGCCCTCTTATATGTCTCTGGAAGTCACTGGTGTTTGTTTGTTTTGGTTTTGTTTGTTTGTTTGTTTGTTTTGGGTTTTTTACATGTTCCAGGTGATTCTATAAAGACTACATTGGTCCCTTAAATATATGGTTTTCATAAGGCTTGATAGATCCCAGAGACTTACTCAGCATCACTGTGCTTTCCTACCTTGAAAGCTTGCAGGATTCTGCCCATTTTGATACTACTGCAAGAAATCTTGCATATATTTTTTTCTTTTGTTCCAAATTTCCATAAAGAGGTCATCTCAGGCTACATTTCAGATTGCAGGTGGAAAGATGTAGAGAACATTGACAGCATGAGCTTTAAGTATTTAAAACATGTCCATTAGGAGTTCATATTTACGATTAGTGAAGGAAAACTAGATCCTAAGTCACGTTTTCCTAAATAATTTCTTTGTGGTAGTGAACAGAACACAGAAAAAAAATCAGGAAAATACTCACAGTCTAAAATAGCAGGAAAAAATTCAAGGAAAAAATGAACTGAAGCAACACAGTAAGCCTCCTGAGAGGAAAGCTAAAAAGTAGTTCACTCCTTCTGGGGCAATATAACAGAGATAGTCAGAATTTTAGTTTACAACTATGACAAAAGTGAACATTGTAAGCCAAAATCAAAGTACTTTAAAAAAGTATACATAAATATTTTTAAAAGAGAGGGATTACTTAAAAGAAAAATACCTAAGCCTATAGTCACTTCTTTTATTGTAAGAACTATTTAAATCAAGATTAAATGTAGTTTAAAAATTGAAATTATTGCCAGGAAGCACAAAGGTAATCATAATGATCACTTTTAACCTCTAGTTCTATTCATAGATGCAGGACCACTCTGAAAAAAATTAGATCACTTATTTTGGATTTATTATTTTTTGTCTACTTTAAAATTGAAAATGAATAGCAATAGAGTAAGATGGTATAAACTGAAACAAAAAGTTTCTATTTACTCACTTTCAAACAAACCCCCTAAATTCCACGCAGCTTTAATAGTCTTAAAGTAAGCTTGTTTGGTTTTCTCCTTTGTACATTTATTTTCAGCTAGGTTGCCTTATGTTCCAGCACAAATCTCAGAGGAGATAATTTACCTGCCTTTCCTGTCAAATTATATTTCAGAGTCAACAGTAGCCAGCTAAGTGTGATATTCCATGATAGAATTTTTGTTCCAGTAAATCCGGTAAGTGGAATATCTCCTGTAAATAAAAATGTTTTAGACAATTAAATATTTAAATACAACAAAAAGAGGTTAAAAATGTGCACTTAATGTGATCGTGGTCAGTGAGATTGTTTATAGAATAAGTCAGAATATTCCAAGACTAGATTTTAAGAATAACTTAGTAGAGAGAACTCACAAGTAAATCTGATGGAATTCCTTCAGAAAAACACAGGTGCTGCTCTTGATCCCGTAACTCCTGAAATCAGTGGGGAAGTTCCTCCTATAGATCTATTGATTCAATGAAATTTTTCATGCTACCATATACAAACTAGTCATATCTGCCCCAGACAAGATACAGCACTTTAGGTTTTGATCTGGTGCCTGGGCAAGTCTAATGTTCAGGGACAGAAGACCATACCTATCCTGTCCCCAAATAATGTTCCTCTCCAGAATTACTGTGTTCCAAGTCTTGTGTAACTTCCCATCTAGTATATACAGTTTCTTCATCCATCTGTTTAAATAAAGTAAGACTATATATAAAATCCATCATTGATCAGTACAATAAGCTTATGCACTAGCTCTCCCCCCCCTCCCCAGACACTGGTAAGAGCTATATATAATTTTGTAAAAAGGATAACACTGGTCACATTACTGCCTTTTGAACAGACTATAAAATATGATCAAGGGACTTCATAGTTAGTCAAAACTGGCACTGTAGCTCTAGGTCAGGTACCTTTGTTTAAACTTAGGTCTCACCACTTGTAGCAACACATTATTTCTACACTAAGAAATTAGTCTCACAAATTTCTACTATGAAACATGTTACATTAACAGAAACTCTCTAGTCAGGATAGGGTTGAATTTTTGCATGCATACACTGTGAATTAACAGATACTTGTATCCTGAACCCAGATATGTTATATTGGCCAGCTGCAGAACTTGTTTAGTTGGCCTGTTAGTTTGGGTTTTTTTAAAGGACAAAAGCATATAAAACCCTGTAAATATGTGCAACCTACATCCTCAATTTTATACAGCAAGATGTTTAATGGATCTTATTAAAAATGTGATACTGTATTTATGTTTATTTCTTTGCATCAGAAAAAAGAATGAATTGCACATTATGTAAATAAATAAATAAAAAGCCTTCATTTTTCTCAGATCAGAAAAAAAACCCCTCTGGTTTTTTGATTCAAAAAGAACAGACATGTTTCAAGTGCTGGTAACTTTCAGTAAGACTTTACTTTGGAGGAAAAACTGAATCACCCCTTTAAATAAATAATTAACAGACTGTATGGAACAAATCAGAGTATATAGCAAAAACAATGCTCTTGGAAATTAAGTAGTAGGAATTAGAATATGTCTGTCTACAAGCACAGAAAGGCCAAGAAATTGAAAATTCCTAGAGAAGATCACAATCACTTCAGATGACATATACAAACAATAGCCTAAATAGCAAGCAAAAAACACTGTGAGATCAATTCTAAACAGATCTATTAATGCACATGTTCAGGTACACTAATAGCTTCACTAGTTAAAATACAATCACATAGAGTGTCTGATCAGGGTCAAAACTGGAGTCTGTGGCTATGGTAATTTAAAATAGAACTAGAAACTCTGTGTCTCCATATTCAAAGAATGCTAATGATATTTATAAAACACATTGCATTTGTTTTTAAAAAATTATTATTATTGAAAATTTGCTGTATAATATTGCAAATCTATTCTAGCAATAAGTAGTTTGTGGTACTTGCACAACTACACCTAGGCTAATTTTAAAATACTTAACTATAT